>CAIGQZ010000253.1:7325362-7344103 GCA_903798205.1 Danio tinwini
TTGTTTTGTTTTGTTTTGTTTTGTTTTGTTTTGTTTTGTTTTGTTTTACAACCTTGCTCTTGTGTCTTTTGTCAATAAAAATGGCACTTCTGAATACATTTCGACAGCCTTTGAAGGGTTTATTGAAACTACATTACATTACACACTTTCTGCAATGGCATCTACATTATAATAAAATTACATATTGTTTTGAAGCTTATAATGCTAGAGGACATTTTATATTTGAGCTCAGCTTACTGAATCATTCAAAAGTGTGTGTTTTCTGCCGTTTGTTTGGTGCCAAACACACTCATGAAACCAATACTGTACACAGAAGATCATATTGATCAGATTCACTTAAGTGTTGAGGATCACAAGAGGATCTATAGTATGTTTTACTGCGTTTTCAAGTCTCACTGTAAACACAGGCTTGTTTTCCTCTTGCTCTGCTGTTCATTGATCAGTGTATGTGTGTGTGTTAATGCTTTTCTATGTTTTTATCCAACATTTAAAGTGAATTTAAGGAGCAGTGGTTGGCAAAAGCACACGTTCACGTTCATCAAAACCTACTGTATTCATTCATAACTGATTCAAAATTATGTCCTGCGCGTTCAGTGTTCATCTTCAGTGTTTTCTTTCACTTTGAATGTTATCATATTATTCTAGAGAAATGTGTTATAAATGTTATTTGATAAATATTGGAAAAATGTGGCTAATTTCCGCAAATGGCACAAAAAAAAAAAATTTATAGTTCTTAATGTCATTATCCTATTTTATTCTATCATTTTATTGCTTCTGAAAATATGTGTTTAATATTTTTATTTTTACTGTCTTACAGGAGTGCAGCATATTCTGTAATATATATTTTAGATTTCATGCTTTTCTGATTTGTCTTATGTACTGAAATTTAGAATTTGTTTTCATATTTGGCATTTTTTTCTCCAAAAATATTACACTGAAATCACATTGCATATAATTCAGGGTTCTAAAAATATCCTTAACTAAAATCAAGAGTTAAAAAAAATTGAGTTACCTTAACTTTCTGGGTTTTACAGTGTCTTTATATAGTTTTAAGATTTACTACTTGACACTATACCATAACTAAAACCAATAATTTATATTAATAAATACAATGTTTTGTTCTTAAAAATATATTTTAAAAATGAATAAAATACATGTGTGTTTTTTTAAATAATACTGACAAAAACACAAAAAACTAAAACTAATTGAAACATATCGATGGAGGGGACACTGAAAAAAAAACATCATGAAGGCATATGTGCATGAAAAAGGGCCGTAAACACTCTGTAAATATCTAAACTTAATGACTAAAAAACACACACACATTTCAATGTGAAGCTAGATAAATGTTATATGCTGTGCAGAAATATTCACACCTTTTTTTAAATTACCTAGGCAGCCTTTATTCATTACATTTCTGCGTCTCACACTTGGCTTTTATTTGATGATAATTAACTCAAACTGTCTCTCGCTTTTCTTCTTTATTAAACCTCTGTGATTAACTTTAAAAGTTCCTTTGTGTTTCTAAGAGGCTGCGATCCGCCAAGATCAATAAACCTTTAGTGGAGTGTTTGAAGTTGCGAAGCAAAGAAGTTTTTAAGGCTCAGTGTTTATTCACATTTAGCCAGCGGTTCGTCCTGGTGTGTTTCAGTCAGAGGTCAAAATCAGGTCTGAGTCACTGTTGTGTCTGTCATAATGCTGCTTTTAGTCATTGTGTAATTAGCCTCCAGTTTAGAACAGTCTAAATGCACAACGTTTAAATGGTGTCGCAAGGCCTGGGGCAATTATAAAGATGAGACCTGGGGCCAGATTTACACTAATTTCTTCGTAACTACACTCAAAAATTTATTTAAAAATGAGCTGAACCAACACAATTTTGAAATTTTTTTTTGGTGACAACTTAATTGTTTTATGTTCAATCCACTTAAATTTGTAAAAACTTAAAAATTAAATTAATTCCTTCATGCTATCCAAGCACAAACTAAACAAAATTTTATTACAGCGTACAATTTATTTTCTAACTTATGAAAAACATTTTGTGTTCCGGAAAAAATCTTCTTAAGACTTTTATTAAGTTTTTTTTCCTGAGGACAATATAGTGATACAAATGAAATGCAGTGGTATTAAATTTTTTGTACACTGTAAAAAAAAAATAAAAAAATCTTGCAGACTTAATTTTTTGGAACACAGGCTCATTGTGAAATTGTACCCTCGTATACATTTCTGGAGAGCGCGAATTTTGTAGCCATATGTACATATGGCTGCATTTTGTTTTTAAAACAAACTCTACGGGGCGGTATGACGCTGCCGATTGCTTCTGTTTCTTTTTGTGCTACCAGCTGACAACTTACCTCTGTGTGGACTGCTTTTCCACTGTTACCAGTTTGCCCAATGGCTCGCCATGTGTGGCAGCGGACTTAAGACACAGATAGGAGTTGACTACAACAACGGGGTTTGAGTCCGGTGAGGAAAGGTTCCAGAAAGCAGATAAAACAAAAACAAAAGACAAAAAAAAAAAAAAAAAAAAAAGTAAATAACAGGGTGAGAATGTGGTAAGAATTGAACAAAATGTGGTAAAACTGGCCTCTGGTGGATTTACGCAAGAACAGCAGACGTGAATTTCACTTGCGAGAGAAATTTGAGATTTGACAAAACGTACACAGCGGCCTCTGGGGGATTAACAAAAACAAAAACTGCAAAAAAAAAAAAAAACTAGCTCCTGGGTTGTATTATGTATTTGGTGCTCTCCAGGAATGTATACAGGGGTATGTGTCCATAATGAGCCTGGGTTGATTTTTTTAAGTTGAATCAAATTAACTTTTCTAGTCATCTCAACGTATATAACGCATTCTGACTAAAAATAGTAAGTTAATATTTTGCATAACTTAAATAAAACATAGTTTAAACCATATTAACTTATTAAAATAAGTTAAAGTAACATAAAAAGCATTGACTTTTTTATCATATCATTCTTTTTAGACTGTAGCTATACTATTTTATTTATCATAATTCATTTCTTAAAAAGATTTTTGTAAATCCGGCCCCAGTTTTAGGCTTTCATGTATGTTAAATAATAATGGAGATGTTTACCCCTAGGTATTACTTTTAATTTGTTTAGTGTCTTTTTAAAGGGGATATCTTCCTTACATTTATGTACCATTTATGTAGATACATTAATTGCTGGAATCACAGAGATTACAAAAACAAATAAATAATAATATAAAGTTTAGATAAAGTAAATAAATAATATATGTTTGAAACAGAATGAGAGTAAAGTATTTTCATATTTGGGTGAACTTGCTATTGTCCCAATAGGAAAGTGAAACTGTCAGCGGGAGGTGGTAAATTGAAGCAATAGAGTCACATTAAACTGATTCGTTCAAACAGCTAATTAATTCAGGAATCATTTAAATGGCTCTCTATATTAGGGGTCACCAATCTCAGTCCTGGAGGGCCGCTGTCCCTGCATAGTTTAGCTCCAACTTGCCTCAACACACCTGCCTGGATGTTTCAAGTATACCTAAGACCTTGATTAGCTTGTTTAGGCGTGTTTGATTAGGGTTGGAGCTAAAATTTGCAGGATACCGGCCCTCCAGGAACAAGTTTGGAGACCCCTGCTCTATATGAATGCACAATTGAATCATTTGTCAATTCACTTACAAATGAATCACAGATGTGATGTTCTTACAAAAAGCTATTACACATGTCAATTGTAATTACTGGAATCATAGACATACTTTTTTTTTTTTCACAGAAGCGCAATCTGAATTGGTATTTACATATATTTAAAGAATATTCATCGCAGCAAAACCAACATTCTTCAAAACAACTTTAATGTTTTGTTAAAAAAATAATAATAATTCACGTTTTAAACAAAACGAAACCACGGAAGTAAAGTGTGAGTTTTCATATTTGGGTGAACTATGCTATTTCAACTTTTTGTTCTCCAAATTGGAAAGTGAAACTGTTAGTGGGTGGTGGTAAATTGAAATGATAGAGTCATTTATTAAACTGATTCGTTTGAACAGATGATTTATTCAGGAATTATATAAATGGCTCTTTTTATGAATGCACAATTGAATCATTGGTCTTCTCGATTCACTCAAAAATGAATCACAGGTGTGTTTTGATCAGAAACAATCCTCATTGCTTAATATTTTAGTAGACAAAACAAGCAAATTGTGTCTAAAATATTATATTAACCTATTGCTGAATTGTATTAATCAAATATTGGGATAAATATGGCAAAATATGCTTCATTTATTAAAAAAAATAAACTTTTTTAACCTAACTGTTGAATTTGTATGTATTTGACCCAGTGCTGGGTCAATAAAAGCCAGCAATTTTTAGTTTATCGAATCTACCACATTTCCACACTTGCTATTTGGGACCAAAATAATAATAATCTGTGTAATATTTCACTCATTAATTCAACTTATTCAGTCATTCATTCATTAATTTTCCTTCAGCTTAGTCTCTTATTTATCAGGAGTCTCCACAGTGGAATGAACCGCCAACAATTCCAGGATATGTTTTACACAGCGGATGCCCTTCCAGCCGCAACCCTGCACTGGGAAACACCCATAAACTCTCTCATTCACACATACACTCATACACTACGGCCAATTAAGTTAATTCAATTCACCTATAGCACATGTCTTTCGACAGTGGTGAAACTGGAGCACCCGAAGGAAACCCACACCAACACGAGGAAAACATGCAAACTCCATACAGAAATGCCAACTGGCCCAGCCGGAACTTGAATCAATGAGCTTCTTGCTGTGAGGCGACAGTGCTAACTACTAAGCCACCGTGCCACCTGATTCAAGTTATGTATATATGTTATTTAATTATAAGACAAAAACTCAGTTATTTCTTTGTCATAAAATCTTAAATTTTAAAGATTTGACCTGCATTCTTGTCTCCATCATGTTTTATTCGTCTGCATTAGGATCGTCAGTATACTTTAATCTCTTTAAAATGTCCTATTTTTTTATTATTTTTTGTCACATCATTATTTTTGTAACTCTATTATACTGTACAGTCTGTTATAGAGGGCTCTTTCAGCACCATGGACAGCGACAACTTGACAACCATCTACTGTTCAGCTAATAACTATTATCATTTGTATGAAGTTTCTTCTAGTTTATTAACTTGGATTCCTGGTCCATCTGTTGGTCTCTTTCTGTCTCCCTTCTTCTCTTTCTCTATTCAACAGTGAAACAATCTTGAAGAATGAATAATTCTGAAGCATATGTGCTGGCAGCCCCACGTGAATTATTGCTCCTTACTCACACATCAAAAGAATTAAAGTGTTTGAAATATAATCAGAATACATGTTCGTTTTTTTTTTTTTTGTTATGAAAGAATAAAGAAAGGGAATGTCTTCAAAGTGTTTTGCCTTTGATAATGAGTGTTCACTGATCTGCCATAAATATGAAATTATAAAATCTTTCGGCATTTCCATTCCCATTCTCTGTGACATTGGAATTTAATGAGACAAAATAAAATCCTCCCAAAAAAGCAACACAAATAATCAGTCCACCTACTGTACACATACAGTATTTATGCTATCACACTGTAAAAATTATATGATCAAATAGTCCTGACAACATATGTTTTTAAGTTATTGGAACTTATTTAACTAAGTTAATCATGTTCTAACTTAACTTGATAAGTTAGGCAAGCTGTTTTAAGTGCAGGGTAAATAAAATGCAACAACTTTAAATTTACAACTTTGACTTTGTTATTCAGTAAATATTTTGACATTTCATTACCTTAGAATTATATGGTTCTTTCTGACATTTTTGTCAAAATTGAGTTATTCCCATATTCTTATTAAATGACAATTTATTACATTGTGTGTTGTTTTTGCATAAGTTGTTTACATTTTAAGACTTTTTATTTAAAAATCCAAAAAGGTTTTATCAACAAAGTCGAATTCTAGCTTGGCTCTTTAAGGTTCTTTCTGTGAGCAAATCAGCATTTCGAATGCATGCAGGAGGACCAATCGGAATAATTTCTTTAATTTTTTTCGCTGGTTCGCAGAGGGAAAGACCAGAACGAAACACAAAATCAGTCAACTTAATAATGCCGCACCACACAATATTCAGAAGAAACCCAAAACTGAAAAGGTGTGTGTTAATCTGATGATTTAGAAGCGTTTTTTTCTGACATTAAGATGAAATGTTAAATTTTACATTGTTGAAAAAGAAACAGTTATTAAAAAAATGTAATATATTAAATGGGAAGGTTTTTACTTGTGTATATACAGTATAGTAAAACATTTTTTTCAGTGTTTGTTAAACAATTCATTTACTCATTGTCTGTTTTCTTTTAAAGTCTTTAAATTTGATATTAAGCCTTGAAGGGAAAATACGTAACTTAATTCAATAAATATAACTCAATAATTCATATAATTCAATAAATATGATAATATTAAATACATCAAATTAACAGCTGCACTGAACAAAATATTTAGCACAGCCTTGTATGCTTAATTTGAAGAAGAAAAACTATTCTCCCTAAAACATTAAATAAATGTTATAGAAAGCAAAAATGTAACGTTCTCAAACATCAACATATTGTTACAACAGCATTTAATAAGCAGACTGATTGCATTTGTTGAAAATAATCTGCCAGATAGAACCTTATAATTCCAAGTGGAAAATGACTTTTTAGTATGAGGGTGCTTTCACACCTAGACTTTTGTTCGGGAACCTTGCGCGTCTGCCCAGTTACTGTGGTTCGTTTGGCATATGTGAACAAGGCAATCGCGCTCGGATCCGCACCAAAGCAATCGCTCTGAGACCGCCTGAATGAGGTGGTCTCGGCTCGATTGAAACGAACTCTGGAGCGGATCGATTGTAGTGAGAAAGCGATACGATCCGAGCCCGGCTACATCACAGTGTTTTATGTATATGTAATAGGCATACAGCTATATGAAGAGAGAATTATGAGTAGGGCAGAAGGTCATTCCAGACATCCCAAGCATCCCAGAAGTCTTTCGCAAATGCACAGAGACTCCCGGATGCCCGCAAAGGAGTGATAATCTCCCAGAAATCGCACGTCTCCCTCCTGGTCCTCAAATACGTAGTGCACCCTTCTCATCACCCCTCCCCACCGCATCTTTCCTCGCTCTTCTTCAGACATGTTGCGCGCACCCTGTCAAACACCACCAAACCACCCCCGACAGCTGAGCAGGACTCTGCAAAATTAAGCCGAAGTCACACTAGAGTTTGAGCTTGCAAAATTCTGTCGTACGGCGCTGCGAAAAGGGGCGGGATTAAACAAGATGAATAGACATTAAAAAAAGCGAGCGATTGCTCTATGTTTTAAATTTCTGTTCAGAGAGGTCATGTTTTGATCCTGGATTGGTCTCATGCAGTCAAGTGATGCGATTTCCGCAGCAACCTGCGAGACTCCGACGCATGACCCTGCGTTTCCGGTCTGATGCATTCGCGTCCGTGTGAATGGAAGTCTATGGAGAGAAAAGCCCAGTGTGACCGCGACTTAAACCGTGAAACTCTGACCAATGTGAGGAGAGTTTACTCACACGTGACATGTTTTAGCTATTTTGGTCCGTTTAGAAACTTTGCAGTGTGAAAGCGAACCGCACCAAGAAAAAAAAACAACAATATAACAATTTTATTCCGTTTCGGAACAAATGAATCGATTCACAGGTGTGAAAGCACCCTTAGAAGGTAATAACACATTAGAACACATTAAAGAGAATTTTGATAATGTACATTTAGAGTACATTTAGTTTCTGTCATGTTCATGTATGAAAGAAACCTGTTACTCGCATATTGTTTGCTGTATGGAATGCAACCATTTTGAAGCTCAACATCATTTAGAATGCAGATAGAACCAAGGTGACGATTTGCCCTTATATGGTATGTAGGCCGCAGCTTCCGCTGGCAGCTAACAAAACAGTTCCTCACCAGAAACGCGCAACAATTAAATTACACGACGATATTCGGCCAAAAACGGTTTAATTGTCTTTATTTTCCTCACACAATGATATAATAATGCTAGAATGACTCGCACGGAGTGTTTTGGTTTACTTCCATGTAGTTTTTCTGGTAATTTTGGAGCTCGTCAGCACCTGTTCGTACTGTATGTACGTTGAATGGAAATAATGGATTTTAAAACATCATTAACTCCAACTCACCAGGAAAAGTCATCGACGTCTCATGGTCTAGATTTCAGACGACACGAGTGAGTAACTTCAAAACATTTTTTGGTGATGTGTGTTGGCTAACATTTTTATTTGAGTACTGTACCCAAACGTGGTGGTTTAATGCAACACGAGGATCATTTGTTTCATACACGCATGCCATTAGTAGAAGAGTTCACGTAAATTATTTAAGCACGTACTATTTTATTTATGTTTTCTTGTGTATGCTTGAATAGAAATCATCCCTGGGCTGTTATTTCTACAACATTTCATTTTCATGACCTGACATTGTCAAATAAAGCTGTTTTGATGCACAGCCAGTCTGACATAAATGTGACAATGAACAGAGTTTATCTGCTCAAAGAAAATAACGATACAGAATGGTTTATTAAAACACTGAGGAAAAGTTGGTTGTATATTTGCACACTCGTTTAATGTCATGCTTCCTATATTGGTTGCCATGGTAATTTTTAATATTCTGTCTGAAATCACATGTAAATATGACTTCAAACAACATGAAAACAACCTGCTGAAAAAACAGCATATGCTGGTAAGGTATGTTTTGATGCTGGTATGCTGGTCTTACTGGTTTCAATGCTGGTCTTGCTGGTTTCAATGCTGGTTTTGCTGGTCTCAATGCTGGTTTTGCTGGTCTCAATGATGGTTTTGCTGGTCTTGCTGGTTTCAGTGCTGGTCTTAATGCTGCATTGAGACCAGCATTAAAACCAGCAAGACCAGCATCAAGACCAGCAAAACCAGCATTGAAACCAGCATACCAGCATCAAAACATACCTTACCAGCATATGCAGTTTTTTTCAGCAGGGTTAGCACTTAGTATTTTGATCGTCATTGGCTGCTAATATGATTTGACTATTCATAATGTGCAAAGATTAATTTTCTAAAATTATATTATTAAGGAGAATGTATGAATATGTAAATATAAAACCAACTTTACCTCAATTTATAAAACAGACGAAAAGCGTAATTGGCCTTAGAAGGAATGCAAAACTGATGTGTGGTATTTTACAGTATACTGATCTGATTTCTTTATGTTCTCTTCTTGACCCCCACATAGAGCAGTTTTAATCTTTAAAGAGATTTACCCCCCGATTTCACAAACAAGGTTTAAGGCTAGTCTTGGATTAAATTGCATGTTTGAGCTCTCCAAACTGAAAATAACTTAGAGCGAGATGTCTTAAAATATGGCAGTCATATTGTTTTTCTCCGATGCACACCAGTAATGTGTTTTTCTATTTTTATAAATGTGGCTTAAATAGCCTCATTTATCTAAGGTCTAGTCCTGGCTTAAGCTAAGCCTGGTTTGTGAAACTGGGCCTAAGTATGTTTGCTAATTTAAGTATTTCTAGAACGTTTTGTTAACAGAAGTTAGTGGTTTTATTGGCAACACAAGAAAAGCTAATTATATTAGGCCTATGTCTAAAACGCAACTCAATATTTTTTTCTGTTTGTTGAACTGTTTGCAATTACATTTATGTTAATAATCTGAAAAGCAGCATGAAAACATATTTTCAGTTGTTATGTCTTGTAAAAAGCAAAACATTTTTTGCTTTCATGTGTTTGTAATTTAGTCTTTACTGCATTCTAAAAGGGTTTATCAGGTTGTAAATGCTTTTATTGAGGTGAAGTTGGTTTTATATTCACACATTCATACTTTCTCCTTAAAGGGCACCTATGATGAAAATCATCTTTTGTAAGCTCTTTTAACAGAACTGTGTGTAGGTATAGTGTGTCTACAGTAATATTGGGGTGATTATAATGTTTTTAAAAAATTTCCTAATGTTAAAATAAGACCCAAATCCCTTCCATTTTGAGCCCCACCACAACGTGATGTAGGAGTGCAGTTTTCCCGCCCACTGAATTGATTGACAGCTGCGTATTAACATGTCTCCGTAGTCACGGGTATAATCTCATCAACAAGACAGGATGTGCGCAAAGCAACTGGGATTAAAAAAATCTGTTCAGCTCTCTGTGATCATCAATCATAATTAAATGTGATCAAGATTGAGTTTCACAAGTTTAATCGTTTTATTAAAAAGTGTGTGTTTGTAATGGATTACAGCGATTTTTATTGTCTTTATCACCACAGCCGCATGTCAGTACAATTGTAAAAGAAGATGCTTCAATCCTGGTTTGTGGGCGTTAAATCAGGTTTATTTTGTACATCAACATAACAGGATATCCATACAGCAACATTTGCTGTGCAAAAACGGTGCAAAGATAAAAGTTGTGTTGTGTGTGTGCATGCGTGCGTGCAGTACCGCCGCTCCCTATACGCAGAGTACGCAGGTTGCGTAGGGCCTTAACTCTGGAGGGAGGCACCATCTTGGTTGCACAAAAAAATTATTTATTAACATTTATTTAATAATATTAACATAAACTGAGTGTAAATAAAATATATATTGATAATATGTTGTTAAATACATTTTTAAAAATTCATTTTATGACGACCACAAAAACAAACATGTGACGTTTTTTTTTTTTTTTTCTGTGTACGCGCATTGACGCATGCACGTGGCGCGGTCCGGTCCACTTATCTTTGCAGCTGCTAGCAGCATATATGTCACAATGATATGATCACAAGAGACCCAAATGCAAGTGAATGCAAGCTGATTTATTAAAAGGAATAACAAGAGTCACAACTGGTATAGAGCTCACCAGATATAGTGTGGAGCAAGGGTGCCCACACCAGGAATTCAACACGCTAAACAGCAGTAATAGTTCATCCGAAAAACAGATCCGAAGTGAAGTCTCTCACTGATATCTCACCAGATATCGAAGGAAGGGGAGGTTAGCGCTATGGAGCAACTCTCAAGGAAATCGACACGCTTACCAGCGGTAATAGTTCATCAGAGTAGCGGATTCGGGATGAAGTCTCTCACTGATATAGTTGTCATCAGTGCAGGCAGTTGCAACAACATCAATGAACCGAGACAAGCATAAGGTCCAAATATAACAGACTTATTGCGAAACACCACCAACAGATCGAGCGAGAGCACCTAACAGGAAGCAGACACAGGAGTGAACAAACAACGGACTGACAAACGCTATCTGCAAACACTGAACATATAAAGGTGTGCAGTAATGCAACAGCTGTGACTGATAGAAAACAGCTGAGTGGGACGAGTGATAACAAGACACGTGACAACCCAGCTGATGAATGTAAACACACACACACACACACACACACACACACACACACACACACACACACACACACACACCACACGGTGAAGATAAACACAAACAAACACCCACTTCCCACACACACACACACACACATGCAAGAACAGATAGATCTACAACCGTGAAAATATAATTATAATTGATGCAAGTTGCAGCTCTATGCCCGGAAAAAGACAACAGCAGTCTGGAGCCGAGAAGAGGAAAAAAAGTACAAGATGATCGTGTGCATCACTTTCAGGTAACTATGTCCATGAATAGAAAACATATTTTTGGTTGTTCAAGTAAATTAGTGAGGCTAATGTTTATTCTTCTCCACAACTGCACCAAATCTGCCTTATTTGTTGTTGTTTACGTTCAGTTTCTTGCTTTGCGGCTCTGCATTGTGCTTAAACTATGACAGCACATGTTCTATGACTTTTGCCGTTTGCCCCTCTTCCCCATGTTGCTGAAAATTACACAAACTTTATAATTATTAATAACTTGTGCAATACTTTACAATTCTGTTTGCACACCAGCTAATGTTACATACACATACACATGCACTGCACAATTATTTCACTGTATGTATTATTTATTATTATATAGTTATTAAATTATATAATTAGATATCATATAATTCTTTGCAGTTATCATTGTTTATTGTTTTGTTTATTTCTATACATTTCTTATTGCTGCAGTTGGTATTGCTTGTATCACTGCAATGACAATAAAGTCTTTTTAGTCTTTACACCAGTGGATTGGTGTGTTTTTAGGCCAGTTTTTCATTTGTGTACTGTACATTACAATTTGAACTAACAAAAGTGACTCATTTTGTGATTTCTGAAAGATCAGTAATATAAAATGAGTCACATTATTGTTAGCCACAGGCCATGAACTATTTTTATTGCATGAATTCATTAGTGATGATTTTTTTTCTGAATGTTACAGTTTTTGTTTAAAAATACACTTATTTGAATACACTTTTTAATTCCTAAAAACCACAAATGTATATGATTTTTTACTGACAGCAAGGCTCAGGGTTTGTCACCATAGATTATAGTGCAAGTTAAATCCACATTTAGGTTGTAGTTTAGACATATTATGAAGAGTGCTCATGAGTTTTTTTTTCTTTAAATGACTAATTTCTTCTGTATTGTACATGCAGGTTCAATGCTGAAATTTGCCACAAAAGAAGATGAGGTGGCATGACCAGCATTGCTCCAGAGACACCAGCAGCTGCACAGGTACATACACAGGGTGCAGCACTGAGGACCGGCCGTCTCCACAGGTACAGCGAGAGTTTATTCCTTATCTTTTATAAATGTTTGAAATTGGGAATGCTTCAGCAGAACACATGTCAGTGTTTATTTTAATCTAAACTATTATTTTGTATAATTTTTAGTGTTTAAATGCACATTTATGCATATAAATAAATAAATACATGTTTAAATACATATGTTTGTGTGTTTTTGTTCCTGTGGGGGGGCGCCACAGTAAAATTTCACATAGGGCACCCTTTTGGCCAGCAGCGGCCCTGTGTGCGTGAACTTTGTAACGACATTGTGCATGACTGGTTGCAGAAAAGCTTGAATTAACTCCACAACAAATACATTAAATAATCATTGGGTAAGTTTTTACTGTAGTATTTCTCACAAACATTATGTGAGATCTGCTTCCTTCATGTCTGTCACTGTGCTGTTTATCTGGCGCAGCCGAGGCGGAGATTAAGGCACACTCTGACAGGCATGTGGGAACGGTGGATAGGGAGAACTAGCATAAAAGGCACAGGCCACAAAAATAGCTACACTGTGTTCAGAGGAAAACATTCAATATTCAGAAAGGTATAATATAATCTGATGGCTGTTTCGAGCTGAAAATTTAGAGACGCATTCTGAAGACACAAAAGACATCTTAAATCTTGAAAAAGGGGTAAAAATAGGTGCCCTTTAATATAATTTCACAAACATATTTAAATAGTCATAGTGAAATTACATTAGCAGCCAATGACTATCAAAGTACAACATTGGTCACAGTCAAATAAATAGTGCTAATGTTGTTTTCAAGTCTTACTTTCTGTGATTTCTGACCGAATATTTAACCATGGTAAACAATATAGGGATTTGCATGTCACAAATTGTCACAGAATGAATGTGCGAATATAGAACCAACTTTACCTCAATAATGCTTTTGGCCACTCAAGCTTGATTTTTCTTCTTCTTGCAGTGTGATGGCATGCTCCATATAATGTTAACTTGGAAATTCTTACAACAATGATTACCATATTATCGTATTGCACACCTCTAACCAGGACTTTTCTGTGAGCTGTAGTCTTCTGTAATAATAGTTTGTGGACACTGTGATGATAAAACACTCAGAACTTAAGTGTACTGTTAAGTGGGTATGCAGTTGTTGAAGCGGCAGTTCACCTTTGGGTCACAATGTACTTAATATTTACATACAGTACAATTTCAAATATGATTTTATTTAATCTGTTTGAAGATATTTTGAACACTGTTGGTTCCCATTGACTTCCATATAGGAAGATAATGAAGTCAGTGAAAACCATGAAAGTAAACATTTTTGAGTGAACTCTCCATTTTTTGAAGATACCAGTTTTCTATTAACAGATGCTCTGCTGGTTTAAGTGCCACATGTGAGTCATGCCATCTTGTTTTGTATGCAGTCTGAAGGTTATGGTATGAACCTCTGTCAGGAATGCTAATTACTTTGCAAGTATGCTTTAATGTCTGTGTTTCTCCAAAGAATGGCTTTAATGACTAAGCTGTTATGACTGAAAAATGTGAAAAGGCATAAAATTGGTGCCATCAACTCTTCATGTGGTCTGCTCTCAGTGACACAGACTGATGCGTGTTGAATAGTAAAGCTATTTACTATAGGTGGGCATAGATCATTTTTTTTAATCTGGGTTAATCTCACTGTAATCTTGGAATTAATCTAGGTTAAAATGGCTCATTTGATTTCTGTCGAAGGCATTCAGAATATGTGTGCGCTACCCAAATAATGACTAAAAGTAAGTCTTTGAGAACGGGTTTCTCAAGCCAGGTGGCGCATTAGACCAGGGGCTCATCTCCTGTTTTCGTCATTGGTGACGAAAATAAATGATGTTCAATAAGATGTACTTGTGTTTACTATGGAGCCAGATCAGTCTAAAAAAATTATTTAGCAAAAATAAAACTCATACAAGCACAGCAGAATTCTTATTTATAAAATCCAATTTGTAAATTCAAAACAATAATATTTTCCAAAATGAATTGGTTGTGTGTGTTTATGAAATCGGTTTTGAATTTCTGAATTGGATTTGCGTATTTATGAATTGTGTTTGAAATCATGAATTGGATTTGCATATAAATGAATAGTATTTGAAATTACAAATTTGATTTGCGTTTTTAAGAATAGTGTTTTAAGTTTATGAATTGTATTTGCATATTTATGGATTGTGTTTGAATTTATGAATTGGATTTGCGTATTTATGGATTGTTTGAATTTATGAATTGGATTTGCTTATCTATGAATAGTGTTTGAATATACAAATTGAATTTGTGCATTAATGGATTGTTTTCGAATTTATGAATTAGATTTGCGTATTTATGAATAGCGTTTGCATTTACGAATTGGATTTGCATATTTAATTTTTTGAATTTTATTTGTGTATTTATTATGAATTGTGTTTGAATTTCCAAATTGTATTTGCGTATTTATAAATTGTGTTTTGAATTTACAGATTGGATTTGCATATTTATGAATTGTGTTTGGACACCAACATGTCTGGTTTTTTACCCATATTATTATAAATAATTGTATAATTACATAATTACATAACTTTTTGTCATTGCATACTACATCACATATTTGCAAATGAAGATGAATTTGCCACTAAACTGACAACATTTAAAATAATCTACCTCAAGTCAAGTTTGGCCATGTTTGTGGACAAACGCAGGAGCACACAATGTAAACCAGTGCAAATAACAACTAAAACCACTTTATGCCGTTTCATTTTACAAACACTTGTACTAATAAAATGTAATAACATGAAGAAACCTTTAAAAATGCTGTTGGTGTGTCTTAAAAGCTGAAAATATGCTAATCTACCAGAACTGAAATAGAAAAAACCTCACGCTATTTTTACATTTCCTCTGTTTAAAAATGTCTTGCACATCCTTTCTCAACTCAGAAGGTCCTAAAATATCTCAGGCTTATTACTCTCTTTGAGATGTATTTAAATTATGCAACACAGACCCATCAGTCTCCTTTTTTAAATGTAACCTCTTTACAAATGACCCGTGTCGTCAGCGAGAGCTTAAGATGAAACTACGGAGAATTTGATAGTACCGCAGACAGAAAGTTCACGGCGAGGCTGTTGTAAATCCCAGCAAACAGTGAATCAAACTTTGACCTCTCATCCTGTTTCTACCCTACTTTAATAGCAGGAAGATGAAGGCAGAACGCAGTAGTAGTGAGAGTAAAAAAAAATGAAATGTGAAATGTCAGTGTGGCCATGTTTCTAAATCTGCTGTGCCAAATGTCAAACAATACAAGGAGACAGACAGATTATCTTGCTTTCGCTCGCGCCAATTTTCCAGGGTTCACCTTAAACCATGTATTGTGTCCATTTAATTACTTTTTTCCGAGCAAAAAAAATAATAATGACATCCCAACATGATTTACAGAAGCACCCACTAAAATGTCATCGCTTCAACAATAGTGTATATACCAATAAAACATACGTGTCAGGTATATTATTAAGAACAAGAATCATTTGATGACACATTAAAAGACTTGATTTATGAATAAAGCAGCCTCCAAAAATCTTTTATAATGTATTGTATTTGCACTGTTAACGATTTTTAGAAATTACACAGTATTTAACTGTAATATGAACTGTATTTTACTGTAGGACAGTTTTGCAGTATGTTACTGTATTTTAAAGTTGCATTGTGAAAATTACTGTGTTTTACAGTAAAAATACATTACTTGACAAGTCTTGTCGTCAATCCCAGTTGTAAGAGCAACAAATAGTATTTTGACTTCTAGTTAATCATTGGGAAAAATGGCAAAAGGTAGATTTTTTTTTTCCCCAATGAATCTTTTGTTGAACTGCATCCCAATCATCACAAATACTGTAGAAGACCTATTGGAACCCACATGGAACCAAAATTCTTACAGAAATTAGTCAAGTTTGGTGAAACTTTGGTGAAGGTTTAAGGGTTACATTCAGTATGGGGGCATGTGAGAGATTTGCAGAGTGGATGGCAACATCAACAGCCTGAGGTATCAAGACATAACATTATAAACCACAGGAGAGGGCAAATTCTTCAGCAAGATAGCGCTCCTTTTCATACTTCAGCCTCCACATCAAAGTTCCTGAAAGCAAAGAAGGTAAAGGTGCTTTAAGATTGACCAGCCCAGTCACCAGACATGAACATTATTGAGCATATCTGGGGTAAGATGGAGGAGGCATTGAAGATGAATCCAAAGAATCTTGATGAACTCTGGGAGTCCTGCAAGAACGCTTTCTTTGCCATCTAAGCAAAGTCAGGCCTTAATATCCCAATTAAATAGTTAAAAATCAAGGCATAATATTATTTTTTTTGGTAAAACAAGTGTAATCTAGAGGCCTTTGTCTTTCATATAAGCCACTTCTGCGTGAGTTTTATGTAATCATTGTGTTTAAATCTCCACCAAAACTAAGAAAACTAATAAAATAGGAGCAAGTGAAAGAAAAAAAGAGAAAAGAAAGTGACTTATTAAACCCACAGTTTGATTCGACTAGTTCACTTTGCCCGAAGCTATGAGCTGTTACTGTACTGGTGGTCTGGCGCACAAAAAAAACTAAACGAAAATGGCATTTATTCTCGAAAAGAAAAGTACTGGCCAGGCCTCAGAGGCTGAAGCTCTAACTGCCCTCCCCTTCAGCTACTGTTCGCCCTCATCAGCGTCAGAAGCTGCCAGATCTGCTTCAATCCTGAGGGAGAGACGCCATCTCTGGGGAGCCCGCTCTGGACGGCATGGCCTAATTGGAGCCCGAGGATGAGGGGCCGGCTGCAGCTGCCCTGTCACAGGGAAGATAGACCTGTTATGGCCACCGCACGCATTTACAGGTTGTTGTGAATTGTTGAAGAGACCTGGAGACTTTTGGATACACTGTAAAAAAAATTTTGCGCCAATTAGTTATCGCAACTTAATATTTTTAGCTAAGTTAACGTATCTGGATTGAATGTGTTGACTAGGGCTGCACAATATATCGTTTCAGCATCGATATTGCAATGTGATCATTCGCAGTAGTCACATTACAGGATATGCAATGTTAAGTTTATATTATAATTTATCATTTGCATGTGCTTTTTCTAATGTCTGTAATTGTATAATGACTTTAAAAGCATTCAGGTATAAGAAATTGTCCAATTTGTGATCTTATCTACAATTAATTTTATTGAATTCATTAAATTCAAGCCATCTGGTGAAATTGTATTGTATCGCAAAATATCGCAGAAAAACAAAGATTTTTTCAATATCATGCAGCTCTGTAATCTGTATCCGAAAAAAAAATGAATAGACACACCCCAGACATGCTGCAGACAACATGTACAGGCTGCGGTTTCTGTTTGCGTCATCACAGCGTACTGTTTTGACTGCATTGTTTCGGTGATAAGTCTTTCGAAAATTTTCGGTGGCCAAATATTTGGTGCATCCCTATTAATATTTCAAAGTTTTACTTTGCTGAACTTATTTGACTTTAAAGAAAAATTGTCAGCTGAACTGATATATATTAGTTAACTTAACTGCTTCAAACATCTGATCTTTAAATAGTACAAATATGTACAAATGAAAAGAAATACATTGAAATAAATCCACTTTAAAATTGTATTCGTATGCGTTTTGTAATTGTATATGTTTATATAATTTATTTATTGCTTACATTTATATTTGTTTACTTTTGGATGAAATTTGGGAGGGTTTTGGACAGTTTGGGGCTGGAAGTGTATCTTGGTTGTGAATTGCATTGTGGAACGTTGATCTCTGCTCTGTTGATCTCTGCTCTGTTGACAATTTGATGTTGAAAATTCAACTCTACAGTTTACCAAAGTGACTTTTATTGACATTTTAGTAGTTAGAAACAATGCATAAGAAATAGTATATAGAGAATTAAGTTTGTAAAATAACAGAAGATAATATAGGGAAACTGTAGAACCAGATCAGTTTCAAAAATAATAAATTTACAATTCACAATTCACGTTTACAAAATTTAATTCATAAATTTATAACACAACTTGTAAACACACAAATTTAAATAGTAAATTCAAAACACAGTTCATAAATATGCAAATCCAATTAATAAATCTGAAAACACATTTCAT
>CAIGQZ010000253.1:7345419-7356294 GCA_903798205.1 Danio tinwini
ACACACACACACACACACACACACACACACACACACACACACACACAAACACACACACACACACACACACCAAAATTGCTGCCTGAAACCTGTGCAATATGCTCTCATTTCCTGTCTTCTCTCTCCTATTTCTGGTTTTGAATATCACTGACTAACATTTATGAAGACAGGAGGAAGGGCTGTAGCCTTGTTAGACTGAAAAAAAAATTGAAGATGCAAGAAAAGAAGTGTAAAGTGGTTGTTAAAAATTCACAATAAAACAGCAAAAAAAAAAAACAAACAAACTGATGAATAAGTTCTTTCCATTGCCTTTAAAGTTAAATAACTGAACATAAACATATGAGGCTGAGAAAAAAATGCTCATTTTAGGAGGGAATTTCAGATGGCATTTAGAGGTTTTTGGATCTAAACTCTTCATTTGTTATTTTAAGTAGAATACACTTTTACAATAAAATAATAGAGCCAGGCGATTTGGCCTAAAATCTAAATCTCGATCAATTGAACATTTTAGCTCGATTCCGATTAATGAGCGATTATTTATTACATTTTTTGCCTCATATTTTACTGACAAGGTTTGTACAGGAAATATGCTCACTTATTACAAGTGAGAAATTTTTGAATGAAGGGTGCATTACTTGATTTTTTTAAATAATTGAAGGAAACACACCATCTACTATCTATGATTATTTTAAAGTTAAAACATCAAAGTTGAACAACTGAAATGAAAGCACACATTGCCTAAAACCAAATTTAATGTGCAAGTAATAGCATTCTACCTAAAATCATTGAAAGAAAAAAAATATTCAATATTGTATGCCATTGTTCCTTTTTTGCAGTCCTCTTTAATATAATAAATGCTTTTTTAAAAATGTTATATTATAATTACATTTAAGTACTATTAATATTGCTTCCGTCAAGTCATTCATTAACTGTTTAACAATATATTAGCATATAATTCAGTTAACATTTGTTTAGTGTTGTTTATCAAAGCTTTAACTCCAATGCTAAATTTTACACTCTTAACAATGTCCTGTAGAATCTACAGTAACTTACTGGCGGCAGTTTACCAGTAACTTACTGTAAATCAATTACAGCAAAATACTGTATTTCCATTTATAGCATTATTTATCTTGCTTTATAGGTATTTAAAGAATTTAATGTACATATATTTACTTAAAAATATACAGTAATGTTCACAATGGGACTTTAAAATACAGTAACTTACCGCATAACTGCCCTGCAGTAAAACACAGTTCATATTACTGTTAAATACTGTGTAATTTATATATATATAAAAAATGTTAACAGTGTATATACAGCTGGTATTGAACGCGTCATGTTTTTTTCCTGGGAATAATATTTCTAAATGGGATGTTGACAGAATTGAATCCCAAAAAAACCCCAATACAAACATAAAAATAAAACAAAACAAAAAATCTGAAAAATGAGTTATGTGTAATAACAATGGAATGACACAAGAAGGAAAATTCACTGAACTACTGAAATGTATTTAATACTTTCTATAAAAGGCTTTTGTGGTGATGGTAGCTTTAAGACGCCCCTTAAATAGAGAATGAAGTCACATGCATTGCTCAGTTGTGATTTTTTTAAAATTTATTTATTTATTTATTTTTTCACAGACTTCAACAGAGTGTAATAATCATAATGGTTCTGTGGGTCTCGTCTATAAAAATCTGATTTTTATTTTGTATTTTCTATTGGATTCAAGTCAGGTGATTGGCTGGGCCATTCTACAGCTTGATTTTCTTTCTCTGAAAGCATTTGAGAGTCCCCTTGGCTGTGTTTTGGATCATTATCTTGCTGAAATGTTCACCCTGATTTCATCTTCAACATCCTGCTAATGTAGATGTTGGACTGTAGCAGTGATTATTATTTTACAATGACAAAGGGCAAAAGGTTGCTGAATAACTACTGAGAGATTTCAACTGCTGTCTGGGCTTTCCTCTTCATGTGTTCAATACTTTTTCACTGCGTCATTTCATTTTATATGCATAACTTAATTTAACTTATCAGATTTGTTTTATTAGCATATATGGATTTCTTTGCTTGTTACCAACATCCAGGGAAATTTTCAAGTCAATGGCATATTTAGAAATATGTTTTCTGAGAAAAACGGTGCTGTGTTTAATACTTAATTTCCCTGCTGCATTTGCTATAATAATATTTCCATTTGGCTTTAAACTGTAATGTGAAACCGAAGAAATGCCCATTTAAACTGAAGTCTAAGTGAAATGTGGCCTGATATTATCACCTCTAATCGAGAGATAGCCATATCACGCTAATTACCAACAACAACAAAGCCTCATTATGATTCCCTGCATGTTGCAAAAGCAATGAACCGCCATGTCTGACATCTCCATCATTACGTTTGACTGACTCTCGTTTTATCACCTTTGGCGCTCCGTGTGGTGGAGAAATTGTGCTAGCTTGTAAAAAGTCTCGCCATCAGCAGTCCCTGCTCTTTTAAAAGTCTCTATTTAGCTCTGAAGGGTGTCCGGGATAATGGTGTATATACAGCCAAGACTGGCTCCCAGCAAACAAGAGTGTAAGCTGCGTGTGGAGACAAAACGCAGACTACGGCATCTCAAAATGAGTTCACACCCTCAATTTCATACCTGCTATTCACTTCTTCATGACAAGCACTCGGATACGCAGCTCAATTTTACGTATTGTCATGTTGTGTCTTGTTACCGCGGAGTTTTCAGCGGATGTTATCTTTGTTAAAATTCATATGTAAAGCGCCACACTGATGGCTCTGCTAAATAGATAAATGCAAATTCACCAGCTTAATAATAGTGTTAGATTTATTTTACCTGAGCTAGCCTGTTTGGCATATAATTAGCTCTGCATGTCGCATTGTCATGAGTGATGAAGTAGTAGCAAAAAAGGAAACATTCGTGAGCAGCTCACAATATTGCGAATATGATTTATCATGAGTGAATGTGAGCAAAAATAGATGGGCTGTTTTCTCATGGGAGGATTTTTCGTTGGCTCTCAAGTGGATTTACTATGTGTGTGTTTCCGTAAACATGAAGTTTTTGGTTACTTTAGATATTTGCGAGGTGTTGTTATCTGTGCCTGGTGTTTTCTTTGTGTCTGTTTGTTTACTTTTCGCTTCTTCGTAGAATAGAGGAAAGCTTTGTTATGCGTTCGAAACTCTTGTAATGTTGAACAAGGGCAAACAATCAACACATACTTTTGGAGCATTGTGGATTTTATTAAAATATCATTTTCAAATGTATATGATTAGATTAGAGTTTGAGTACATTATGTATAGAGTACAAAACATATTAATCATTAAATAAAAATCTACTGAATTTATAGTGGCCTTCATTTTTTTCTGCATTTTGACATTGTTTAGAACAATAATGCACATTGTCCTATTCTATTCTATTCTATTCAGATCTGTCACAATAATCAATATATCGCACAACACGTGGACATGTCCTTAATAATTTTTGGTGGTGCAATATATCACCCATATATAAAACCCAATTCCAGCCACATCTCTGTTGGAGGTGTCAGTGTCAGTATGGTTAAAAAAAATCACTTTAGTATTTACTATAAATTACTATAGTGTATTTTCCTGTGGGTGTCTAATGACTGAAAATAGTTACTGTTTTCTAATTGTTGTTTTTTTACCTTGGACATTATTGTTAACATTTATAATTGCTATTTATTTGTTTAGGATATACATTTTCACATTCTTTTTCCAATGACTATGATTATTAAATTGTGAAAATCACTATAATTAAATGAAATATCTCCCTGCATTCGCATGGGTTTCCTCCGGGTGCTCCGGTTTCCCCCACAGTCCAAAGACATGCGGTACAGGTGAATTGCGTAGGCTAATATGTCCGTAGTGTATGAGTGTAAATGAGTGTGTGAATGTTTCCAAGAGATGGGTTTCGGCTGGAAGGGCATCCGCTGCATACAAACGTGCTGGATAAGTTGGCAGTTCATTCCGCTGTGGCGACCCTGGATTAATAAAGGGACTAAGCCGAGAAGAAAATGAATGAATGAATGAATGAATGAATTAAATATTCTTAAGAATAAAATAGTATGTGTTTTTTGGAAGAGTGTTCTGATGATTATGATGCTATTATTCACCTTAATCTTCACGTACAAGCGGGCACAGCCATTTGAATCTTTTTGGCTCGAGACTTCCGGTCTCATTCACTTTCATTAATTTTTAAACGTTACAAACAGCTTGTTCTGCTGCTTGATATTGCAAGCTGATGTTTTCTTGTAATAACATTCTCCTTTTTATGTATAATCATGCAAACACTTGTTTGTAGAGCAAGTAGTTTGACTGTTTTTTTGTGGTTTATTATTCCTAGTCATTACTCCCATAGGCAACTGAATCAGAAGTTTTAAGTGCACAAAAACAAGTGCACTTCAGCATTGAAGAATAAGGTCAGTAGAGTCAGAATTGTCTTAAAATGACAATAATATTGTTTATCGCAATAATGTACCACAAAAAAATACTGTAGATATGGTGACAGGCCTAATTCTAGTTTAATCTATAGTCTATAGTTTATTCTATTTAGTCTATAATGAAGTATAATAAATTCATCTTTAAGAAAATTATTTTACTACAAACTACTTTTTGCATATTTTTAAAAACATGTGCTTATTTTCAGGATACTAATGCACAATACAATAATACACTACCTGACAAAAGACTTGTCGTCGATCCCAGTGGTAAATAATAACTTGGCTTCTAGTTGATAATTTGGAAAAGTGGCAGAAGGTAGATTTTTTTTAGCTTCTGAATCATCTGTTGAACTGCATCCCAATCATAATCACAAATACTACAAAAGACCTATTGGAACTCGCATGGACCCAAGATTCTCACAGTAATCAGTCAAGTTTGGTGAAGGAAAAAATCATAGTTTGGGATTACATTCAATATAGGGGCATGCAAGAGAACTGCAGAGTGGATGGCAACATCAATAGCCTGCGGTATCAAGACATTTGTGATGCCCATTACATTACAAACCACAGGAGAGGGCAAATTCTTTAGCAGAATAGCGCTCCTTCTCATACTTCAGCCTTCACATCAAATTTCCTGAAATCAAAGAAGGTCAAGGTGCTCCAGGATTGGCCAGCCCAGTCACCAGACATAACCATTATTGAGCATGTCTGGGGTAAAATGGAGGAGGCATTGAAGATGAATCCAAAGAATCTTGATCACCTGGGAGTGCTGCAAAAACGCTTTCTTTGCCATTCCAGATGATTTTATTAATAAGTGATTTGAGGCATTGCAGAGATGTATCGATGCAGTCCTCCAAACTCATGGAAGTCATACACAATATTAATTCTTGTTCCACTGCACCATGACTTTATATTCTATACTGTACATTATTTCTGTTAAGTGACAAGACTTTTGTCTAAGCAAAGTCAGATTTTACTGTCCTAATTAAATAATTTAAAATCCAGGCATGATCATATTTTATTTTGGTAAAATAAGCATAATCTAGAGGCCTTTGCCTTTCATATAAGCCACTTCTAATACCAAATAATCAACTAGAAGTCAAGGTATTATTTGTTGTTCTTAAAACTTGGATAGGCGACAAGACTTTTCTCAGGTAGTATACATTATAAAATGTAATATAATATATGACTAATATATGACTGATATATAATATTGTGGGGATTTAAAGCTGAATGCACACAGACTCGTGGGCACTCGTCCCCATGGGAACTAAAATTGAGTTCCCCATGAGTGAACAATCTTAGAAATCACACAGAATGAAGTGATGTATTTTGAAAATGTAAAAATTGGGTTTAGGGGTACTGTTGGGGTATAATTATAGAATATAGGGTTTGTATAATAGAAACATCATTACCTCTATGAGTGTCCCCATCGGGATAAAGAAACACGTGTGTGTCTCTGTGTATTTTTCATTTTACAGTAATGAGATGATCTCTCTCTCTCTCTTACTCTCTCACTCTCTCTCTCTCTCTCTCTCTCTCCCTCTCTTGGTGTAAAATGTGCCCTGCGTCCCTCTCTATGAGATGCACTCAAATATAGGAATATTATTTTAAAGATTGAGACACTCAACCTGAAGAAAAAGAAAAAAAGAAGCAGAGTTACAGATGCTGAAACAAAACAGTCCCTGGCCTCCTCTATCCTATCACTCTTGTTGTGTTTCTTGCCTGAAGGCGAGCATGAGATGGAGAGTGAGAGCAATGCCTTCCAGCAGAGCATAAAAATGACTCCTTCCCTCCAGGGCCGTTCTTTCTGGCAGCGAAACCCTCAGATTCTCTTTAAAGAGGTCAGAGGCCAGTGTCAGACTCTGCCCAAGGCTTCATGTAAAGTCTTCACATGATCTGATGTGTTTTGCTGTTTGATATGTGCCCTGTCCAAACCGGCCTGAATGCTTACAGATGTCTAGATCTGAGCAAGGCCTGAAAGAAGACTGTTAGGCTTGACAGTTACACAAATTCCAGAGGTTATGATTAAAGGGGACATGCAATGAAAATTAGATTTTCAGTGTTTAGGTGATATAATCAGGTCCCTGGTGCATCTGGCAAGTTGGAAAATGTGGAAAAGTACATTTTCTTTCTTTCTTTCTCTGGAAGCATGTGGAAAAATTGATCGTTCATTAGAGCTGCACAATACAGTATGTCTTTTTAGCATCAATATTGCAATGTGCAAATCTGCAATAGTCACATCGCAGGATCTGCAATGTCAAGTCAGGAATATAATTAACCAGAAACTACAGTTCAGATAACATGACTTGTGGAGTCATTGCTGAGTTTAGCTATAATCTAATTGTGTGAATGTTTTTTTATTTGGATGAGCTTTCAAGGGCTCTGACTGTTTAATTGCAAGCAAATAGAAACCATTTAAAATTTACTTTCTACTCTTGTTTTCATCTGTGCTTTTAATTAGTTTATTTTGTTTTATATATTTTGTATAATTTCATATTTTTTATGCACGTGCTTTCCGCTACAAATTCCCAGTCAATGTTAAATCACAAAATCTTTCTAGTCATCTTGTGAAGTTATGTAATATATCAATGAAAAAGTTTTTTTTATATTATATTTTTGTATTTATTTTTTTTTATCTGTTATTAATTATTAACCCTCATGTCGCTCCAATCTCCTGAGACTTTTCAGAACAGAAAATTAAGTTATTTTAGATGTAATCCTAGAGCTTTCTCATCCTCCGTAGACTACAACAGTCACAAGACATTCAAAGTCCAGAAACCCCCCCCAGAAATGTTATCAAAATCTTCCATGTGATTTCAGTAGTTCAACTATAATAATAGGAAGCTCCAAGAACACTTTTGTGCACCAAAAGACTTTTAAATGCGACATTTTACAGGCTTTTTGGTGCACAATAGTGTTCTTGGAGCTTTTTATGATTACAGTTGACTAACTGAACTATCATGGAACAGTTTGATAAGGTTTTTGGCTCATTTCAAGACTTTGCAAGTCTCAGAACGCTTCCTGTCAATAGAAGCTTTCAGATCTAAAGAACAAAGGTCTCAGGAGATTGTAACAACATAAGGGTGACTAATTAATAACACAATTTTTAATTTTTGTCTGAACTAACCCTTTAATACAATTCAGGCTCATTATTGTGTATGCACCCCTGCATACATTTCTGGAGAGCGCAAAATATGCCCTAGGAGGTACGTTTTTTTTTTTTTTGCAGTTTTTGTTTTCACGAATCCTCCAGAGGCCACTGTCGACCAACTGATTGACATCCCTGTCCCTAATCCCAACCTATAGTGTATTCAAAAGCACCGATTGACATGATCACCCATTTCCCTAAACCCAACCAACAGTGTTTTCAAAAGCAAGCCACAAAAAGAAAAGCCCTCATGGCCCCCTGATTTTTCCACGTTTCCACGTTTTTACACATTCTCACCCTGTTATTTACTTGTTTATTTTATTCTTTTGCCTTTTGGTTTTACCTGCTTTCTGGAATCATTTTTCGCCGGACTCGAACCCGTAGTCGCAGTCAACTCCTTTCTGGGTCTCAAGTCACCCAACGTACCCAGCAAGCCACTGAGCAAACTGGTAACAGTGGAAAATCCATCCACATGGAGACAAGTAGTCAGCTGATAGTGCAAAAAGAAACATAAGCCGTCTGTAGCATCATACTGCCCCGCATCATTCATTTTAAAGACAAAATGCAGCCATACGTACCTCTGGCTACATAATTCGTGCTCTCCAGAAATGTATACGCGTGTACGTTTTCACAATGAGCCTGTGTTGCTTTAATATGATGCATTTTTGAAGTTATTAATTTGCATTTAAAGGGACATTCACACAAATAACATGTCTTGTTTAAACCCAAATAAGGGCAAATTTGACAAGCTTTAAAAAATGATCGATCTGAATGTGGTCTTTGGAGCTGAAACTTCTCCGACCCATTTTGGAGACGCATCAATAATTTAGTTTACATTTTATTCAGAGGGGCATATTATGTCCCCTTTTACAATCTTAGCATAACGAAATGATGTATTAATTCTAATAACAGTATACACGACTCTTTGTCTCACTGTCACAATGAAATGGTTCTTTGTGGTGGTTGTAGACCATGTTGAGCCTCTGTTATCTTTAGGACTTTATTCCGGAGCCTTCTGAAAAGCCATGGTTATCTTCGGACATCATTTCCTAGCATTATGTTTAGCCTCAGTTATCTCTTGATATCGTTTCAGAGCATTTCAGAAAGCCTTGGCTATCTCCGGAGCCTGTTTGGAGGATTGAGTGGTTATCTTTGGACCTCGTATTCGGCACATTGTATAAAAGCTTTCATTATTTCAAATGTCCTTTAAAAATATACACTGTAAAACAAATCTTGCTGCCTTCGTTTTTTTAAGTTGAATCTAATTAACTTTTATAGTCATTTTTAAACTTGCATCAATCAAAACTGACTAAACATATTAATTTAAACCTTGTATAATAAAAAAAAATGTTGAAACCTGATTAACTTATTAAAATAAGTTAAAGCAACGTAAAAAATAGTTGTTGTCTTGACTTTTTGTCATTACATTTTTAACAGTGTACGCAAAAAATAGAATTTCTGTTGTCAATTTGAATAAATATTAATAATACTGCCAATATTGTTTCTTATTATGATTATTATTGTTTTTGATTAACATATGTGTGCCATTTTAGGGATGAGTGAGAAAAAAAGGTTTGTTCTATAAACATTTCTTTTTTCTTTTTTTTTTATGACATAAGAAAGACCCAACACGATCTCAAGGCAATTAGTAACTTTTTAATTTAGTGGCTAATTCGTATGAATCCATACAATCTCATTCATACAATTTAGCATGATTTGTTTATCCCCCCCAATGACAATTGGGTTTTGGGGTGGGGTTGGGTGCCATGCCTACTTTTTAAAATTGTACATTTTCTGAACTCGTAAGAATTAGCCACTTAACTGACAAAATTGTAAAAAAGTTACGTTCCTCGTGAGATCAGGCTGGAATAACATTTACATTTTTTGTAATCAGGGTTATTCCACAAAATACTTATTTTTTCATTTGTAGATAAAACATTGGTATTGTGTTGTCTAAAAATGAATATAAAAATGACACCTTTTTATTTTATAAAAAAATAAGTTCTTTAAATATTTGAGCCTAGACAACAATACTAGGCAAAGCATAAACGTTTTGTAAATTGAGATATGTACATTATCTGAAATATGAATGTAAAAGATGTTTATTTATGCATGTCATGGTTTCCGCTACATTCATTCTTCCATGGCGGGGCGCCACACCAAAATTCATCTTACCACAGCTACATTACAGCTTCTCATTTAAAACATTCAGTCATTGTTTTGTTTTTTATAGCAGGTTATAATCACACCAAAAAAGTAAGTGAATTATAACAGCGCAAACTTTTCTGTAACCGTAGTAGTGTGCGTTATTTGTTTAGCCCTTTAAGGTGACATGCTGGCTGACTGACTGACTGACTGACTGACACGTGCGTGATGCGTGAGGCTAGTAACACGGCGTAGCTTTCAGTTAAGATGAACACATAGATAAAGGTATATGGCTCTGCATATAATGACTTTATCTTGCTGGAGTTTATGGCCATTTCACTTTACTTTAGGAAGCATTAATGCCGCTCTGTAGGTCTGTTGGAGATATTCATAAATATTCCCAGCAAATCTGATAAATGTTGGAGACATACTCATTACATTAACGCACTTCATCGCACTTCAGCAGCGTTTATTTGAGAGCACACAAGAAAATCTGCACTTGAGCAGTATATTTGAGGGCATGCAAGAAGTTTTGTGCACGAACAGAGGATATCGGCGTGCAAGCAAAGAGATTTGCATGCTCGTATTATTACATGAATGCGATCTCGACTTGTAATACTGTGCTCACGACATTTGTCATGGAAATAACTCCATAGGTAGTTGGTAGATCTGCCTAAAAGGCCTGCCGCCACAGCTGCTAAAAATCCTAGAGGAAACACTGTATTATTATGTATATGTTGCAATACGACAGTATTTAGCCAAAATGGAATCTGGAATCTGAGAGTGCAAAAAAAAATCTAAATATTGAGAAAAATAATCTTTAAAGTTGAGCACAAGATGCAAACTGCATTGCATAATACTAATACAGTATTTGCACGGTGGCTCAGTAGTTAGGATTGCCCCCTCACAGCAAGAAGGTCACTGGTTTGAGTCCCAGCTGGGTCAGTTGGCATTTCTGTGTGAAGTTTGCATGTTCTCCCTGTGTTGGTGTGGGTTTCCTCCAGGTGCTCTGGTTTCCCCCACAGTCTAAAGACATGCGCTTTACGTGAATAGAATAAACTAAATTGGCTGTATTGTGTGTGTGTGTGTGTGTGTGTGTGTGTGTGTGTGTGTGTGTGTGT
>CAIGQZ010000253.1:7365251-7401694 GCA_903798205.1 Danio tinwini
ATATATATGTATATATTAGACCTCCTCTCCCTCAGTCATCTTTCCAGCAAATTTCTCGTGTTAGCCTAATTGGTTGGCGACGTCACCGACTAGAGTGAGAGGTGGCAGTAACGCACCAAAGTTTGTTGTTGACGATAAAAGAGAAAGCAGAAGAAATCGTCATTCTCGCCATCATATGGATTTACTTTTATCGGCCAGACATCAGCTTCACAGCTATGTGAATGTTAGTGCCGTCACTTACTGATCCGTGATCGTTAAATGTAGCTTGTGTGGACGCTACTGCGCTTCTTGATTAATAAAACAGCTTTGCTACTATAAAGCTATTTAATTTATAAAGTAGCAATGCTACTGCCCCACTACTGAGAAATGTAATTAAGTTAGTTGTAACCCCATTTGTAATCTTTAACATTTTCATAAGTAACTGTAATTTAATTACACATTTTTTCTCTATAACTGTAACAAACTACTGTTACATTTATTTTGTAATTAAATTGTGTAACGCCATTACATGTAACTAGTTGTGAATGATTTTTTTCTTTTACAAATATTTCCCAAATAATGTTTAACAGAGCAAGGAATTTTTCATAGTATTTCCTATAAAAAAAATCTTCTGGAGAAAGTCTTATTTGTTTTATTTTGGCTAGAATAAAAATAATTTGATGGTCAATATTATTAGCTCCCTTAAGCAATATATTTTTAATTGCAATATATTTTATAATATATTTTTTAAGCAATATATTTTATAATTTTCTTTTAATTGTCTACAAAACAAACTATTATACAATGATTTGCCCATCCTAACTTGCTTAGTTAGTCTTTGACTCTTGTGTACTGTTTAGATTGACTACCCTTTAGGCTGTTTTTGCTCCAGTGACTTTCATTATAACCACATTTTTTTATTGCAAAGCCATAACATCAAATAATCATGCATTCTTGATTGTTGGTGTTTTTCCCTGTTTGGAAGAGGTAAAATGTGTCATTTTTACTGTTGATCATCAGTTGGCGCTATTAACCCTTTAGATAGGCCTCTGCAAAAATGTTTCAGGCTTTTATATGGAGTTCTATGGAGTAAAACAGCAGATGTGTGCATGAATACACTTACTACTGTGTGTTTACTGTGTTCTCAGAGCTGAGCTGCTTATTTATTTTTTGAAACATATCAAGATAAGTGTGCAAAGGTCTCTCTTACACTCACACTTGTTATACTCCATATAACAATATAATTTTTTATCCAGAAACTAAGCTTGTTTTGCACTGCAAATAATGATCAACACTAATAATTAGTAAATTTACCTCTTCCCAACAGGGTAAACCACCAACAATCAAGACTGCATGATTATACTATATGCTGTCATAGACTTACAATCCAAAAATGTGAATATAATAGAAGTCAATGGGGCAAAAACAGCCACAAACATAACAAAAGGCTAGTCAATTTACCCATAGTGTATTGTTGAATTTTTGAAAAATTCCAAATAATTTCCCCAAAATATTTGTCAAAATAAGATGTCAACAAAAATCATTACATTTGCTGAAACACAAAGTTGTTACCAAATTAAGACTCAAAATAAAAAAAACATCCCTAACAGCACATAAGGGTTATATTACACTTTAAGCTGAATACTAGAATCTTGAAAAATATCTAGTCAAATATAATGTACTGTCACCATGGCTGTATAAATCGTATGAAACCCACCAGTTCTACTGCACCCTACCCGCCTTGTGCTGGGATTGAACCAGTGATTCTTTGTATGGGAGACGGTTGCTTTAGCAAGGTCTAAAGACCATGGCCTCTAGTTTCTGTTGCTAGTGCGCCTTTAGAGGTCAGAGGAGTGAGGTTTATCCGCACAGCATTCCGCTAGCTGGCCTCTATTACGCTTACCCCCTAAACCTCACTCCCATCCCGGACGAGCCCCCACGTGTAACCCACTAGTCTGCACCAACACGGTCTGAGCTGGAATTTAACCAGCGTTTCTTTGCATAGGAGTCCAGACCATGGCTTCTAGTGTCTGTCGCTAGAGCACCTTTAGAGGTCAGAGGATTGAGGTTTACCTGCACAGCACCTGCTAGCTGGCCTCTGTTACATGTATATACACTTAAATGAAGATTTCAGTAGCATTGTCTGAACACATTCCTTCTTATACAGACATAATGCATCATTTTGATTCATTTGAGTTTAACCATTTCCCCCTTTCCTGAGCATAAAATTATGCCTGCAAAGTATTTACAGGAGGTTGTCGAGAGTCATTCAGCGCAGTGGTGACAATAACACAATGTGCTGTGTTATGAAACACTCGTCTGCCATATTGTATGCCTTTGAGAAGTCATGAATTAAGCTCTTTCACCGTGGGCATATGCTAATCTAAAATACACACATATGCAGTGAATATGTCATTGTGAGGTCACATGTCTGGAACGAGCATCCTGGGAAACACTTTTACTGACTGAGCGAGGCATGATGCAGCTATGCAATCTCATCATAATTCATATATATGTTACATAAAATGCATTCATAGGAAAGGTGTATTACAACAGTGAGTAGAGAATGACATTAATAATGACAAGGTCACAGGTTTGATTCTCACGAATTGCACAGATTGTATTTTTTGAATGCAATGCGTGCATATATGCATATATTTGAATAGCAATAACATTTAAAATGATAAAATGGTCACTCAGTGATAAATAAAACCAAAAACAGGTATGGAAAAATTACTTTAAAAGGTTATTTCATGTAAAAAAAATAATTAGATAAAAGCTGAGATGTCATGTGCACGTCACTGCCAATATGTGCGTGCAAGCCGCATTCCTTCATTGGAAATACCGAACATGCATGCACAAAAAAAGGAATAAGTGAATGGCCTTTAGTTAATAGCTTCAGCCATAGCTAAAATCAGCCTTTAATGCAGTGTGCATGAGTATTCACCTCGATGTACTGTACAAGCTTTGAACCTTAAACTAGCGAACAATTGGCATAACTTTGTTTAGAAGCAGCAGTTTTGTTCCATGCAGAAATGCGGTATTGAAGAGCCTTTAAGATTAATTTAATTTTATTATTTAATTTTATTATTTAACCGTGATAAATTAAAGCGTGATTAATAGTGAAAACGGTTAATCGTTGCATCCCTAATATATAGAAATATCTCAACATCAGATTAGGAGCTGCATGATATTGGAAAAAAACTGACATTGCAATATTTTCATTCACTGCGATATGCATATTGCGATACAAATTCAATTCCACCAGATGACTTGAATAGCTTGTAAAGAATGGGGTGATTGTGTGTGTGTGTGAGGGGGGTGTATCTGCATAAAATATCATTTTAAAATGAAAAGCAGAATTAAATACAACAAACCCGAACAGACAAAGATTTATGATTTTCTGCGGAGTCGAACAGTATTCAGATGCAGCACTTTAAATATCACTGTATTATAATAATAGTAATAACACTGTATTCTTTTAATTGAGTACAAATGTACAATTAACCTTTTATCTACAAACGTTTAATTTATTGTCTAATGTTAGAGTGTGACATTGTGCGAATGTCACCACTATGACGTCTATCAGATGCTGGATTTTGATTGCCATTTCTGACGAATAAATGTCAGTATGACGTTGGTTTAAGATGCTGGCTCGATGTTAGATTTAGCTCACATTCTAACACAACCTATAACCAATCAGCATCATTTGACGTCGTTATTGGACGTCAACATAATGTTGTCTTTAGATGCTGGTTAGACATTGAATTTTGGTCACCTGATGTCTATAAAATGTCTATAAACGTCACTTTAGTAAACTCTAGAGTTAAATTCTCAGCAGTAGTAAAGATTAATGTCTCATAATGCAATTCATATGTGTAAATAAACTCAACCACAGAGTCACAAAATATGAAACTGTTACGCCCCATTCACACGGGGCTTCAGCGTCAACGCTTGACAGAGGGCGTGTCTGAAGTTGGGGCTGACGCGATCGTCATAGCAGCGTCAGCCAATGAAATTAGTCAGCAATAGGGCACTGTCTGAGCTGGTGCATTTGCATACAGCGATCTTATTGGCTGACGCTTCCGTCTGCGCTTGTAAAGTTGAGCAAGTCCCAACTTCTGCAGCGAGCAGCACCACTGAAACGGCGCCGACGGATCTACAATGCAGTTCGGCAACGCCTGACGTCACCCATTCAAAGTGAATAGGAAGCTTTGAAGCTGACGCCTCGTGTGAATGGGGCGTTAATTAACAGACTTTACAGTGTACGTATTATTCAGTAAGTATATATGGTCACTTTGCTCTAGTGTTGTCTTTAAATATGTACACATCACAAATACAAGTGTGAACATGCAAATGTCTTTGTTCACCTTTCTACATTCACAAAAGGTCAAAGGTCAAGTGTTATTAAAGGCTCAGTTGAGTGTCAGACTCTAAAACAGACGCCTCTGGAGCTCCAAAATGAAGGACAGTTTTTTCCTGCAAGCTGGTTATCTCTTCATCTCTGGACATGGTGGATCTGTCCAATACAGTTGTTCGCATTCGTCAGCATGCGTCTGTCAGTCAACTACTGGGATGGAGGCCCATCGGCCCGTAACAGGAGCAGAAGTGCTCACGAGAGTCCAATCAAATCAATGTCACCTTGGATGATCACTGGATATGATGATATGCCTGGATCAGGCTTCAGGGGAAACAAAAGAAGAGCGAATAAGGCGAAGGAAGTTGGAGAGCGACAGAGAGAGATCAGGCTTCAAAGAACACAGGTTGGATTGGATAGGCCGAGCTGAAGACGAGCGTTCGTTATCGTATCTCTCCTTTGAGAGGATGTCACCCCAGTTTTTCGTCGCCGCATGTCAGGATATTGATCACCCTGCGTCAGAGACGTAGACAAAATACTCTTTATCCACTAAGAAAACCACTCAAGGTGAAAGCCACTAACAGAGGACGTTCTCCTCGAAGAAAATCCATCTCTTCACAATCCTAAATTACCACACAGATGTATTTTAATTTCATTCAGGCATTAAGAAAATGACTCTGGGAGCTGGTTTTGAGTCTCTCTAATGACATGATAGCATCTGTCGGAGTCCCTGCGTACAGGAAAACCCTGGTAGACGTGGGTTAATGAAATCTTTGTGTTATTAGCTCTGTTCGGCGTAATACCCCTAATGGGTAATTACGTGCAACAGATGTGTAGATCTCTGCTTTGTTTACTTAAGAAGCCTATCGGAGAAAGCCTATTATTGCATTTGAGGTCACTGGAAAGTGATCCGTCATTCGGAATTAGGCATAATCAGAATAATGCGAACATGAGAGAAGTTTGAACAAGTCAGAGCCAAAATGTTGGTCTCATTTACTCTCTATTAGGCCCTAATGGCGCAGTTGATGTGGATTCATGGTGTTGTATGCATCTGTGCATCCACAAGACTCTGTTTTTTAGATTTAGTATGGTGCCCAGTGCTCTGTACCTTGCAAAGATGCTTTTCTTAGATTTTTGTCTTGTTTCTAGTCCAAATATCTAAAAATTCTTAAATCTTAAAAAGAATTTTTCAGGTAAGCAAAACATATTGTCTTGTTTTAAGAAATAATATGCCATTATTAAGTGAGTTTTTCTTAAAAACAAGCTAAATAATCTGCCAATGGGGTAAGCAAAATAATCTTATGTAAAAAGGAAAAACAAGATTATTTTGCTTGCCATTTATTTACCTTATTTCTGAACACATATACCTTATTTCTAAAAACAAGACAATATGTTTTGCTTGTCTAGAAAATGCTTTTTGATTTAAGAATTTTAAGATATTTGGACTAGAAACAAGACAAAAAAATCTAAGAACAGCATTTTTTGCAGTGTATTGTCTTTTTCTGTGCTTGAGGCTTTACAGTTGACACAGTAGATGGTTTTGTAATCATATATACAGTACATAACATTCAAAGTGAATCAAAAAATGCTTTTCAAAATTGTCCTTGGACAAGAATGGGAGTTTTAGTTTTAGAACAAATTTAATGAAACGTGGTGATCCACTTCAAACACTGTAAAAAATGCAAGGTTCCACACAATTAGTTCATATTGTCCACACAATCGAAACAAATCCATTAACTTCCATTATCAAATTTAAGTGGATTGAACGTAAAAAATTTAACTTGCCCCAACCAAATCTCAATAATTGTGTTTCAGTTTAAAACAAACAAGCTGCATTTTTTTTGACTGAATATTGAGTACTCTACACAAATATACATGAGCGATGAATACCTGAGGTCACCGAAAAAGCAACCAGTAGTGTGATTCCCAAATGAAAGATTCTAATGAGATCTGCTAAATCTATGTGAACTACACTCACCAGCCACTTTATTAAGTACACCTTACTAGTACTGGGTTGGACCTCCTTTTGCCTTCAAAACTGCCTTAATCCATGATGCAAATCTCCCATTCAACCACATCTCAAAGGTGAGCCACGAAAATATCCCCCACACCATTACACCACCACCACCAGCCTGAACTGTTGACAGGTGGATCCATGCTTTCAGGTTGTTGACGCCAAATTCTGACCCTACCATCCAAATGTCGCAAAGCAGAAACTAATCAGACCAGGCAACGTTTTTCCAATCTTCTACTGCTCAATTTTGGTGAGCCTGTGTGAATTGTTGCCTCAGTTTCCTGTTCTTAGCTGACAGGAGTGTCACCCGGTGTGGTCTTCTCCTGCTGTAGCCTATCTGCCTCAAGGTTGGACGTGTTGTGTGTTCAGAGATGCTCTTCTGCATACCTCGGTTGTAACGAGTGGTTTGAGTTACTGTTGCCTTTCTATCAGCTGTAACCAGTCTGTCCATTGTCTTCTCACCTCTGGCATCAACAAAGCATTTGCGTCCACAGAACTGCCGCTCACTCGATATTTTCTCTTATTCAAACTATTCTTTGTAAACCCTAGAGATGGTTGTGCATGAAAATCCCAGTCGATCAGCTGAAATACTTAGACCAGCCCGTCTGGCACCAACAACCATGCCTTGTTCAAAATCACTTAAATCACCATTCTTCCCCATTCTGATGCTTGATTTAATCTGCAGCAGATTGTCTTAACCATGTCTACATGCCTAAATGCTGAGTTGCTGCCATGTGATTGGCTGATTAGAAATTTGCGTTAAGCAGTTGGACAAGTGTACCTAATAAAGTGGCCAGTAAGTGTATGTAATAGAAGTTGCTGAGGACTTTTATTTCAGTATGATAAAGTATTTCCCACTGAAACTGAAGATTGAGTAGGGGTGGGGTTTATTTTTCAACTAATCTTTCGCTTGCACCAAACTAGCGATTAGAGGGGTGTAGTGTTGTCTTGGATACAGGGACACTGGAGCATTTTAAAGCAGCGAAGATCAGATGATTCATCAGCGGATCTTTCATATATCAGCTCATAAGCAAACCAGCTGATCTTTGCGGTGAATAATTTTGACTTTAGCTGTATGAGTTGTTATTAACTCATAAGCAAATGACAATGCTACAGGTAAATCTGTGGTGAAAATCTTTAATTAGACACGTTACCCAATCTGAATATCATTCAAATAAGCAGGAATACAGTAGTCCAAAAGCATTACATCACTTTAGTGTGGACTATCTGAACGTGGCATGTGGAACAGGTCTCTCTCTCTCTTTCTATTTCTCTCTCTATTCTTCATCACCTCCTCCCCCTAGGTCGGCCTATATTTCACAGTGTACTTATCCGGAATGACTGATGCATGCTGAAATGAAAAACCTGTGATTATAAAGACTTAGACTGATTTAATTAGATACTTGTCCGACCTAACCTGCGAACAGACGCAGCACGGCTGGCTGACAACTCCATGAACATGTCCATATCCCCCTGACACCTGTCACCTCACCTAAAGAAATAATACATCTCTCGCTCTTTTCTAAAAATACCGCCGGGAGGAAAAAATGTGCGAGGCTGAGAAATCTATAATTAATGCGGTCATATTTAGCAGCCGTTGGAAATATGATGTGCTCTCGTTCTCTCTCGCTCGTCTTCCCTCTTGTTTTATTTCTCACTTTCTCGACTTCTTTTTCATGGTTTATGGTGAGGAACCTGATAATCCCAGCGTGAATGAAGAGAGGCGTGAATATAATCAGAGCAGCAGAGATTTGTCTGCAATTCTATCATATGTTTGACAGCTGACTGGGGCAATTAGCAACCAATAGGTTTTTCCCAGTCTGTTGTGGGGGAGACAAAGGGAAGAAAGACAACAAGACTAGTATAAAGGAATTCATAGTCTCTAGACTGTTATTATTATTATTAACAACAACATACAGGGTGGCACGGTGACTCAATGGTTTGCACTGTAGCCTCACAGCAAAAAGGTTGCTGGTTCCCGGTTGGCCCACTTGGCATTTCTGTGTGGAGTTTGCATGTTCTCCCCATGTTGGCGTTGGTTTTCTCCAGGAGTTCTGATTGCCTCCACAGTCCAAAGACATGCGCAATCCATAGGTGAATTTGATGAACTAATTTGGCTGTAGTGTATGAGTGTGTGTGAATGCGAGAGTGTTTGGGTTTTTCCTAGTACTGGATTGCAGCTGGAACGGCATTCGCTGTGTAAAACATAAGCTGGAATAGTTGATGGTTCTTTCCGCTGTGGCGACCCCTGATAAATCAGGAACTAAGCCGAAGAAAAATGAATAAATGAATGAATGACAACAGCAAGCAAACTGAAAAAAAAACAATGTAATAGCATATTCAACTACACGCCACTCCTCTCCTCTGCGGTCTCTTTAAAACGCGATATCTAATAAACAGGAATTAAAGGAGACCTATTATCCAAATTGCGCCATTTTGGTGACTGTTAGGGCTGTGCGATATGGACAAAAGTAACCTATCAGGATTTTTTTTAACAATATTGAGATTTCGATTTTAATCACACACACAGACGTTTTACAGTGTGAATCTGAAACATATTTACAAAGAAAAATGATTAGATCTTTATCAAAGACATGTAACATGTCTCTAAAAAAGACAGAAGGCAACAACAAAAAAAATCACCTAGTAAAGGTGTAACATTTTGTCTCTAGAACAGACCTATGACAAAACAAATAAATAGACTACCTTGTGTGTGTGGGTGTATGCATGGCTGCGTCCAAAACCGCATACTTGCATACTAAACAGTATGCTAAAATCAGTATGCGAGCCAAGTAGTATGTCCGAATTCATAGAATTCGAAAATCAGTATGCGAGAAGTACCCGGATGACCTATTACTTCCAGCGAGATTACGAAGTGCGCATCCCATGCATGCTGCGATATCCCATAATGCCCCGTGAAAGAATTCATGAATGGGAGTGAATTGACGTAACTGATGCAGGTAGGTCACGTAACCATGACAAAATGGCGGATGTAGTAAGTCCGAATTTCATTCATACTACTTGCATTCATACTGTATAAAACACACTTTTCTAACAGCTGAGTAGTCTGTATAAATTTAAATGCAGTACCTGCTAGTAGTAGGCGGTTTCGGACGCAGACTATGTGTGTGCACGCTGTCAGACACAAGTAGGCTCTTATGTTCTGATGTAGTTGCGTGTACTTTTGTAAGTGATTTTTTTGAGCATGCATAATCATATACCTTTTTGTGAGGTTGCCGTGAAATAGGCCATTCACATATCTTTTGCGCGCACAAGTTCGTTATTTCCAATAAAGGTGCCCGGCTTAAGCGCATATTGAGAGCGCCACGCGCGCGTATTTCATGTGCACCCAGTTGAAAGCATCACTACTTTCAGAATACTGCAAGCACACCACGAGTAGCATAACGAAGCGATCAGCTTCATACTTTGTATGAAATATGTACATTTCGGTAGACGAATGGCCTCAGACAAACACAGAACACACAAACATCCAGTGCTTTTTAAATTTCTCCATAAATAAAACTTGTATCGGAACTGCAGAAATGTTTTGTTAGTTTGTCATCAGAGAAAACAGTTGATGGGCGCTGAGCAATGACAAAGGAGCGTGAGCGCAAGCGTGTTGAATGCTGAAGGAAGCGACGTGGTCTCATGCTTTCCACAAGCTTTTAGACATGATATGTGACTGACAGGTCTTACAAATTACCTGATTCCTGCATCGGCCTTCCTCTATCCAAAGTAATCCCACACCACAAATGTTGACTTTTTTTGGGCACCAAGTCCTCTTGTGCTGAACTCATCATGCAGGCCATTTGTCATTAAGTTCAATCTCCTGTTCTCGCGCCTCGTTTAGGCGCACTGCGTTATGATTGGTCCAAATAGCATACTGTGGGAAAATCCAGCTGTAAGGTGATTTGGAAATCGTGTATGTTCAAATTGCGATTTCGATATGATTTCAGTTAATCACACAGCCTTAGTGACTGTCGCTTTAAATTCAAATATTTTCATAAGAGGGTGGAGCTACAGACACCTATGCATCACAGAACAGTACTAATGTCTTTAAATCACTGATTTTTGCATAATAAATCCCATTTAAGAGAATACTGTAGCAGTCGATAATGAGAGATCAGTAACATAAAATTATACAAAATTAGGCATTCATTCAAGGTCCTGATTGTTGCCTAGTGCAATATGCAAGGAGATCTTATCAGCAGCTATAGTCCAGATCTTTATTGTACACATTTGTGCCAAGTTCACTCGAGCTGTTGATAATTCCATCATTATAATGTCCTGAAGTTGCATCAAACACTTGTGCATATTCAAGCTATAGCCAATGTTGTGCTAATAGTTTTTTGCAGATCTTACCAAACAGCTTTGGTAATATTCAACACAGAATCAGTCTTTAGATTGTTTATAGACCAAAACATCACCAATGGTGACCTAAGAAATGCAGATCAGTCTCACCAATTAGTCCATAGCTTATGCTGTCTAAGATACGCCAACGCAGACAGGAAGAAGCCACCTGATCTACATGAAAGTCAATCAACCGCGGTTTGTTTTCATTCTCGGTGTGCAGCAAAGTGAAAGCCGTGTCAAACTAATGGTGTGAGCATTTTTAAAGGTGAGGGAAATGAGTTAACGCTATAAAGGTCTGCACATAATTAAAAGGTTATTCGGAACGTTTACTGGAAGTTGAAATGCTGTGCTACTGTAGGTGTTCAGCATAGTGAGTGCAGTGTATTTTATATGAGAGATGGGGAGATTGTCAAGCAAAAAAGGAGGACAGCAGTTATATTTGGAGAAAGCTATACATTTTTGTGTGTGTTTTGTGTGTATTGGGTGAGAATAGTTAATTTACAACCTATAGCACAACTTGTAAAGCCTGATTCTTAAATGAATGTCTCTGACAGGTCAGTTTTGATTAGTGATTAAAAAAAGATGAGATCTTAGAGGCATAGATCAGGCCCAAAAAATAAACCTGACCCTACCTGAGCCTTTGCACCTTGTGTCTGAGCCTGACCATAGCTATGTAGCATACTCTGATTTAGAGCTTAGATCTGGCCCAAAAAATAAACCTGACCCTACCTGAGCCTTTGCACTTTGTGTCTGAGCCTGACCATAGCTATGTAGCATACTCTGATTTAGAGCTTAGATCGGGCCCAAAAAGATAAACCTGACCCTACCCGAGCCCTTGCACCTTGTGTCTGAGCCTGACCTTGTCTGACACACTTTAATTATGAGCCACATTTAAGCCCAACTATTTTTTTTTTATATACGTGGGCTGTTATAACAGATGTTTGCAACTACAATTCTGAGTTGTTTGAACTAAAGAAATTAGTTTAGATTTATTTTAATGAATAATGCAACAAGGGTGAAGCATGTAAACTGCATTGCTTGTTTATTCAGAATGGATCGTAACAAAAGAGGACATCGAAGGCCAACTATCAACTTTTCTGCCATGGCAAGCCTGCTTCATGTGTCTGTTCATCATGGAATGTCCCCGATGCACCTCTTTCACACCGCATGTGCAAGCAGAGCGTGAGCAGCATGTGTTTTTTGGCATCCATGTTAACAGATTAGAGCTTTCATACTGCACGCAGAAGCAGCAGTGCTGTTATCATTTTGGCGCTGGGTCTATTTTTGCCGCTGCCCACATGCAATTAAAGTGACAGTGCATTGATAATGAATAAAAACACATGGAATGACAGTAAATAGTAGCCATTTTACCCAATAAAGGCATCGATCCACTGATTTTTATGCACTGTTTTTGTGCCACATGCGCGATGCGCAAACATTGCTTTAGCTTTGCTTGCGTGTGCGGTGCCAGTGGATTAGATGATGTTGCAGGATGTAGAGCATTGCTGCTCATGACATGCGTTGTGTATTGTGCAACTATGTAGACCCACATATGTGTTGCTTAGGCTGACTTTGCTAAAATATTTGTAAAACATTTCTAATTATGAAAAGGAAAAAAAAACACACACATGTTTGATCACAGCCGGCCCGTCCTGAAGATAGTGGCAGGAAATATCGGGTCAAGCCTGAAAGTAGCCATCAGAAGATGGGTACACAGTGGTCATAAAGGGATGGACATGGTCAGCAACAATACTTAGGTAGGCTGTGGCGTTGACACGATGCTCAATTGGTACTAATGAGCCCAACTTGTGCCAAGAAAATATCCCCCACACCATTACACCACCACCACCAGCCTCACTGTTGACAGGTGGATCCATGCTTTCATGTTGTTGACGCCAAATTTCGCCTCTCCCATCCAAATGTCACAGCAGAAATCGAGACTCATCAGACCAGGCAACGTTTTTTCCAATCTTCTATTGTCCAATTTTGGTGAGCCTGTGCGAATTGTAGCTTCTGTTTCCTGTTTTTAGCTGACAGGAGTGGCACCAGGTGTGGTCTTCTGCTGCTGTAGCCCATCCGCCTCAAGGTTGCATGTGTTGTGCGTTCAGAGATGCTCTTCTGCAGACCTCGGTTGTAACGAGTGGTTATTTAAGTTACTGTTGCCTTTTTATCAGCTGTAACTAGTCTGGTCATTCTCATCTGACCTTTGGCATTAATGAGGCATTTGCGCCCACAGAACTGCCGCTCACTGGATATTTTCTCTTTTTCGGACCATTCTCTGTAAACCCTAGCAATGGTTGTGTGTGAAAATCATAGTAGATCAGCAGTTTCTGAAATACTCAGAACAGCCCGTCTGGTACCAACAACTATGCTACGTCCAAAAGCCCCTTTCACACAACTTTACCGGTAAATTCAAAAAAGTGCTGTTCACACAGTCAAGGACGTTACGGATTTTTTCCAGAAAAGACCATTCACACATCCATTCCAAAATACCGGTAAATTCTAACATCATAAACCAGAAATGAGCTCTAAATGTGTTTGTATTTGTAAATATAATAGAGGTCAGTCTATTGTTGATGGTTTCACTTTTATTTAAAGCTTTAGCATTCATGCAGCTGCTTTTGTATCCGAGACATCCAAAGGCAGAAGCGTGAACCGCAGGTAAATGTTTGCACATTTGACTACATTACAAATTCTGTGGATGGATAGGTATTGTGAACAACTTCGATGAAATTATATGGAGGAACACTTTCGCATGTCAAGATGTACATAATATGTGTGTGTGCTGGTGCTCAGCTGAGCACTTCTTCACATGCATACTTGTCCAGCAACTGAAGCAGAGCTCGAAGGTAAACAAACAGCGCTTATCATAAGCATTTAATCGATAAATTTCTACACAGTTGGCATTCAGATGGAAGATAGAAACGTTATCTGACTAACATCTAGCAGCTAAATGTGTCTGGAAAAATATTCAAAGGCTTTTATTTTCATAAACCGCACAGATGTGAATGCGTCTGAATGTTCTGATTGGCTGGAGTAGACGTCTCGCGTCACTCTTTCTGGCAATTTTCCTTCTGCGTTCACACAGCGCAGCAAACAGTTACAACTTCTCTTTCCGGAAAATTGCCGAAACAAATTTACCGGTATTTTCAAAAAGGGCTTGTTCACACATACAGACCTTTCCGGAAAATTGCTGGTAATTACCGGAAAGGTCTGTATGTGTGAAAGGGGCTAATGTCACTTAAATCATCTTTTTTTCCCATTGTGATGCTCAGTTTAAACTGCAGCAGATCGTCTTGACCATGTCTACATGCCTAAATGCATTGAGTTGCTGACATGTGATTGGCTGATTAGAAATTTGTGTTAAACAGCAGTTGGACAGGTGTACCTAATAAAGTGACTGTTGTGTGTATAACTTTATACTATTAAAAATATCAACCACAGTCACTTTTTAACACCAAAAGCTTTTGGAGGAAAGATCAACATCACATAATGCAATTCAAATAAATAAGTGGGGGAAAAAAAAACATGAATCCCAAAATACGGAAAACTGCAAATTTATGGATATTTTTTACAGTGTAATGCATATGCTATTGCGTAAAGTAAACATATCTTGTTTAAAACTACATTAATCAACAGGCAGTGAATCAATGTCTGAGTCTGACACCAAGAATGTTGTCACAAGCCAAACATTTATAATATTCTGAGCGAACAAACCATGTAATACTTAACATTTCTCTGATGAAATGAGGCTAATGTTGATTTAGTTTTTATTTTTCTGTCTGAAAAAGCTGAGGTTATGATGGAAAGACATTATATCTCCAGGACTGCACTTCTAAACCTCATTAAATGCAGTTCACGCAGGTTCTGCAGCATGTGTGGTCATTAAAATACGCTTGACCTTACGCCGACACATTCTACTCTCATTTTCTTAAACGGCAACCTTTTCACCAGCGTTATACCCTTGTATAAATACATCTAAGTAAACAGTCTATCAATTCCACCTTATAATGCGAGATCATCTAATATGCTGTTTTAAATGAGGGCAAACGCATGCATTCACACACCCTACGGCGGTTCCCGATGCATCCGTGGCTAATGTGTTGAATTCAGAGGTGCTCGTTTCATTAACTAGTCTATTACATGCGCGGGTCATCTAAAGCACACATGCACAAATACTCCCTGGGCTGTGTCTATTTATTCCGCAGAGCGGTTGACATGTCGTCTTATGGGCAGTAATGAGTGTAAATGGTGTGTATTCTGATCGAGTCTGGCAGGGAGGTGGATATTCCTGGAGAAGTTTAACAGACACGGGCTGATGTGACCTGGCAGTGGGAAGCTTTAGTACTGGAGGTGAAATCTCCGTTTGGCAGATCCCTCCAGCGGCACATGGCAATTAATAACTGACCTTTAATGTTTCAGCATGTCTCAGCTGTTAGTCTCGGGATGGATGCAAGTAACAACCAGGCAAATCAACAATATGCCACAGTGCGTCATAGATGCAGCATGTAATATTGCGGGTTAGGAAGGTGTAGGTGAGATAGCAACCTGTCATGACACAGGAACTAAACCATTTGTAGCAATTAGTCAACTAAAGTAGTATTAAAGGGGACCTATTATCCAAAAATAACTTTTAAACATTGCTTAAACACAGTTGTGTGGCAGCAGTGTGTTAATATTGCTAGACTTGACTGGTAAAAATTTAATAATTATATTTCTTATAATCACACTTCATAAAAACACACCAGAACTAAACCATATGCAACAATTAAAGTAGTATTAAAGGGGACCTAATATGCAAAAATAACTTTTAAAAGTTGTTCAAACACAGTTGTGTTGCAGTAGTGTCCTAATATAGCCAATCTGTAATAGTAAAAATGTATTAATTCTATGATTATTAACCTGTCATGACACAGGAACTAAACCATTTGTAACAATTAGTCAAAGTAATATTAAAGAGTACCTATTGTGCAAAAAGCCAGACTCTAATGGTAAATATTAATTAATTCAATTTTTTTATAAACACACTTCATAAAAACACAGGAACTCAACCACTTTAACAACCTGACAACTAAAGTAGTATTAAAGGGACCTAGTATGAAAAAATAACTTTTTAAAATTGTTTAAACAGTTGTGTGGCAATAGTGTGTGAATATAACCAGACTCTATTGGTAAAAATGAATTAACTCTGTTTTTATAATCACACTTCATAAAAACCCTATACTGTAGGAACTAAATCATTTATAACAATTAATTTAAGTGGTATTAAAGGGATGCTATTGTGCAAAAATTACTTTTAAAAATGGTTTAAAGACAGTTGTGTTAATGCACGTAGCAAGTCTCTAATGGTAAAATTTATTAATTCTGTTTAGCAACCTGTCAATACACAGGATGTAAACTATTTGTAACAATTAGTCAATTAAAGTTATAATAAAGTTACCTATTGTACAAAAATAACTTTTTAAAAGTTGTTTAAACACACTTGTGTGGCAATTGTATGTGAATATAGCCAGACTCTACTGGTAAAAATTAATTAATTCTATTTTTTTATCATACTTTATAAAAACACACAGGAACTAAACCATTTTAACAATTCGGCAACTAAAATAGTATTAAAGGGACCTAGTATGAAAAAAAACCCTGTTTAAACAGTTGTGTGGCAATAGTGTGTGAATATAACCAGACTCTAATGGTAAAAATTAATTAACTCTGTTTTTATAATCACACTTCATAAAAAAACAACATAGGAACTAAATCATTTGCAACAATTAATTCAAGTGGTATTAAAGGGATGCTATTGTGCAAAAATAACTTTTAAAAATAGTTTAAAGACAGTTGTGTTAATGTACGTAGCAAGTCTCTAATGGTAAAATTTATTAATTCTATGTTTAGCAACCTGTCAATACACAGGATGTAAACTATTTGTAACAATTAGTCAATTAAAGTAATATTAAAGTTACCTATTGTACAAAAATAACTTTTTGAAAGTTGTTTAAACACAGTTGTGTGGCAATTGTGTGTGAATATTGCCAGGCTCTAATGGTAAAAATTAAGTAACTCTATTTTTTATAATCACACTTCATAAAAACATACAGGAACTAAACCATTTTAACAATTCAGCAACTAAAGTAGTATTAAAGGGACCTAGTATGCAAAAATAACTTTTACAAGTAGTTTGAAAACACAGTTATGTGGTAATAGTGTGTGAATATACAGTAGCCAGGCTCGAATAGTAAAAATTCATTTAACTCTGTATTTATAATCACACTTCATAAAAACACATAGGAACTAAATCATTTGTAACAATTAAAGTTGTGCTAAAGGGAACCTATTGTGCAAAAATAACTTTTAAAAGTTGTTTAAACAGTTGTGTGGTAATAGTGTGTGAATACAGTAAGCAGCTTCTAATGGTAAAAAATTATGAATTTAATTTATTATAATCACACTTCATAAAAACACACAGGAATTAAACCATTTTAACAATGTTAATTAAAGTAGTATTAAAGGGGACCTATTATGCAAAAATAACTTTTACAAGTTGTTTAAACACAGTTGTGTAAATATTGCCAGACTCTAATGGTAAAAAGGAAATAATTGTATTTCTTATAATCACACTTCATAAAAACACACAGGAACTAAACCGTTTGCAACAATTAAAGTAGTATTAAAGAGAAAAAATATATTTAAAAAAATAGTTTAAACACAGTCGTGTGGTAATAATATCCTATATAGCCAGTCTCTAATGCTAAAAATGAGTACTCTATTTTTAAAAACTCTATTTTATTTTATTTTTATAATCGCACTTAATAAAACACACAGAAACTAAACCATTTTAACAATACAACTAAAGAAGTATTAAATGGAACCTATTATGCAAAAATAGCTATTATTATTCAACCAAGTTAAAACAAGTTCAAACCAGTTAAAACACTGATATTGTGTTTTCTAACAAATACATTTAAACATGTCTGAAAAAAACAGAACCCAGAAATATTGGTTATTCTGACCTTACACTGTGGATTGAACAAAACAATTAAGTTGTCCCAAAACAAACTCAAGAGTTGTATTCATTCAGCTCAATTTAAATAAGTTTTTTTTTTTTTTGAGTATATACTATTTTATTTTGGGCACACGTAATTTGGAAGAAACTTTACTCTGATTTATTTAAAACCAATACTTCCAGAGAATTTTCATGTGGTCTCTGATTTTTAATTTACAAATATTGTTTCACATAAATGCTATTGTTTTGAATTTCTATTCCTTAAATGATACTGACAAAAATGATTCATATAAATATTAAACAGTTTTTGTTTTTGACAATAAAGGCTTTTTGAGATGCAAATCCACATATTATAAAAACATGTTTTGGCAAAAAATTTCAAGAGTAAATTAATTGTTTTAATAAATTCAAATAGTAAACTATTATTTTTAATTATAAGAACATTATTTCACAATATTACCCAGCAGGCAAACAACGTCTAAAAGATATTAATAATTAATATTAAGTTAGATCTAGGTTGTGACATCATGTGACCAAAATTCAGTGTCTAGCCAGCATCTAAGCGAGTAAACGTTAGTATGACGTCCAATAACAACGTCAAATGACGTTGATATTTGGTTGATTTTAGATTGTGTTGGAAAATGACCAAAATCCAAACATCGAGCCAACATCTTAAACCAGGGGTGTCCAAACTCGGTCCTGGAGGGCCAGTGTCCTGCATAGTTTAGCTCCAACTTCCTTCAACACACCTGCCTAGAAATTTCTAGTATACCTAGAAAGAGCTTGATTAGCTGGCTTAGGTGTGTTTAATTGGGGTTAAAACTAAAATATGCAGGACACCGGCCCTCCAAGACCGAGTTTGGACACCCCTGTCTTAAACCAACATCCTATATCCAATACTGACATTTATTCGTCAGGTTTGGCAACCAAAATCCAACGTAATATTGGTAATCTCCACACAACGTCAAGCTGTAACATCATTAGATGTTGATATTTTGTTGATTTTTATGTTGGACGTTAATGTTTGCCTGATGTTGAGCCCGATTTTTATTTATTTATTTATTTATTTTTTATTTTTTCCTCCTCCAAACAAAAGCAACGTCCCCATGACGTTGGGGGTACAATGTAAATCTGATGTCATGTTGATGTGCTGTGCCTGCTGGGTTACTGTTTTTAAAATCAATAAATGCAGCCATATTGACCCCACGGGACACTTCTACCCAAAACATAAAAAAAAATCTTACCAACCTCAAACTATAAAACTACATAAATAATGCATGAAACCAAAGGACATCGGGTGACAGAAGCAGTAAGCAACCCCTCAAGATTTCAAGGCTTCCTCTGTGATCTTTCAAGCTGATATTTTGAGCAGCTGTACCTTGAGCCACGTTGTGTGGTTTCCCGCAGATGTATTAAGAAAAGAAACGCTCTTCTGTAATGCATTGAGAGTATTGACTTCTCCTCGGTGCGCCATTTCCTTTTCCTGACAGGTAAAGAGAGATCCACCCCCTCTGTTCTCTAATGCACCTGTCAATCACAGAACAAATTCAATTTGGTCCTGTTTGTGTGGACATAAAAAGGGCATAGTCGTGTCAGAAAAGAAGGTATTAGCCGCTATCACTTGGATAATAATGCATTTTAAAGAGCTTATTGTCAGTAAGAGGTTAGAGTGATCGGTTAGAGAGATTAGCCACTTTATAAGGCACACGTCCCCCAAGGCTCTTCACACTCTCGCAGTTCTATCAAATAAAGTCATATTTTGTGTTAGGGGATTGGGATGGTTTCTTTATTCATTTAGCACTCAATGAGAACAAACAGAAAAGGGAAGGTGTCAATATTGTAAAATAAAAAAAGACAAAGTAATATTTGAAGATGGTATCAGAATGTGCTTTGGATATGATGGATGGATGGATTTGTACGAAATCAAAAGTTGAATATAAGCCCTTTTCACACATAAATACTGGAAAATTGTCATTAAATTATCAGGATATAAAAAAACAGACATAATTAATGGTAATGTTACAATTTCCTATTCTTATTTATTTTTTTAAAGGGTAGTAGTAGTTGTAGTAATAGTAGTAGTTTTAGCCATCGTCATTGTCGTAGTAGTAGTAGTCCTTGTCATAGTAGTATTCGTAGTAGTAATTGTAATCAACATCATTTTACACAGTATGAGAAAATAATTCTGACAATTTCCCAGTGGGATCAGACAGATATTATTACTACCACAACTACATTTTAGTATATGATAGTAATACATTTGTCAGAAAGTGAATCTCAGAACAGTTCAATATTGATTAGGAAATATTGCTTCTTACACAGTAAAATCAACAGTGTAAAAAATGCAGTGTTAAATGTCAATAACTCCAAAAATGTTGAATTAACAATATACAGTGTTAACGACTGCACATTGACAGTGTGGTTGCACAGTGCAATATGATGTGATTTTCCTTTAACACTACAAGTGCAAAAGATTGCGACATACACCACACTGTCAGAAAAAAGGGTACGGTTGGGGTACATTTGTGAACACTTAGGGTACAAATGGTGAAGTTGTACCTTCATGGTTCAAAGTAGCACCTTAAGATTACTTTAAGGGTAAAAAAATATGTTCCCAACTGTCAAGGGGTCCATGTTTGGGCCATTTATTTATTAATAAATAAAACAATTATAAAACGTAACAAAATAACACTGCCAAAATACAACTGGGAACAAATAATAGATTTAAAAGACCAAAAACTGGCCGTTAGATATACACAAGATGTATTAAATATCATGTTTTAACCACAATGGGGAGATTGAATCCAGCGGCATATCCGAGATGAACTAGCCGAAGTAAAGCTGCTGTCGGCGGGGGAGAGCATCAGGAAGCTCCCGCTGACAGAGTCCGCATTCACTGAAGCACATCTTCAAAGACGTGCTATCTTTGTAAATAAACTGCCTATTCGAGTTTGAAACAACTACATTCTCGCCTGAAATACTCTTAAAACTACATTTTGTGACACAATGGATGAGATTTTTTGCGGGTCTGGAGCGGGTTATTATCCATTAACTTTCGCTTAGCACTAGCAGCCAGCAAATTTGAATTCGTGTCGTCCAATAGGACTTTTGCCCGCGCTGTGCATTCATAATAAATGAACGCTGTGCGACGGTTATTCTCCCTTAACCTAGCTGTTTCACTGCTGTACTGACGTTCCCGACGGAAGATCTTCTTGTAGGACTCGAAGAAGCTGGAATACGCTCGTGAAGACGAAGCAGAGACATTTGCAGGTAAATTTAATGTTAAATAACTTATTGTGAATATCCATTGGGTCATATTCAATTCATGTTTAACGTTACTTTGCATTGTGTGTGTAGTTAAGCCTATCGTTGAGTTACCTTGCGCGTGAGGGCACCATTTTGTAAGGTTAGCCAGAAATGAAGATATGATTTTTTCACACATGACCGTGAGACAGCGGTGAAACGTCCAGAGAAACAGTTCAAACACATTTCGTTTTGTTTGGATAATGTTAAGCTCACTCGGCCACTGTATTAGTTGCATATTTATAAATTCGGAATTTCCTTAATGTTGGTAAGCTAACGTTTATGCTAACGTCCATGTTCACTCCAGACAGGAGTGAACACCTGTCCCTTTTATGTCTGAAACAATATTACGTTAGTTTATGCATATTACCCAACCAATGTTGAGTTATACCAGTTTTATTTTGCAACAATACATATTTAAATTGTACGTAACGGTATAAACGCATGTCCAAGAGAGTCCTAATCATCTGTCGTGTCAGATCCAGGTGCAGGTCATTTATCAAACCTTTGAGTTGCATATTTAAAAGTTTTTAGTGTTAACCTCAAGCTCACACAGATCATGATTTTTTTTTCTTTCAGAAAATGAAGTGGACGAGTAAGCAATAGAGTGTAATAACGTAAGTAAAATCATTCATTACATTCAGTAATTTGACTTTCACCACTGAATTCATTGTGCAGTCTTAAATTGAATCTCTTTTTTCCATAAAACTGTTAGGTGAAGTGTTTTAAAGTTGAATTTTTATGATTTATTATGGACTTCTATTTGATCCAATAGAGGGATCTTTTGAGGGTAATGCGAATGTCCTGCATATCCAGTACAGTAAGGTTTGTGATGCTTTATTAAAAACACCCTTGTCAGTAAGTTTACACATTTTAAATCAGTTGTCAATTTAAATTAAAAGTTTAATGTCAATATAAGCCAAACTATACGATCATATTATAATTTACAGTTATGACTATTTTTAAAAACATTTTCATTTTCAAAGCTTTGTGGTAAACATGTGCATTCAAGCTTACAACTATTTGTACAGTGATAAATAAAAGGAAATGGCAGCAAAGAATATTAGATAATGTTTTTAGTTAAAGTGAATCACTAATTTCCTTTTTGTTTATTTTCAGTTGTGGTGAACCTGACCGAGTGCATTCATCAACCATCTCCAACCAAGTCAGAGCTTCAAGGACAGCTTTACCAGTATTGTGCTAAAGGTACCTGAGCTTGATTAAGAAAAAAACATCTCCATTGGCCAAAGTCTACAAAAAGCAAGAGAAGTTTGCAGATGATCTAACAGGTATTGACATAAAACTTACATAATTATAATTTTGCTCGATCAAACCCTTCTTTCTTTTTAATGGGATCATTAAGTGCCTTTTCAAGCTGCATTTAGCAAGTTCAAACTCATGGACCTTATATATAAACCCTTTATGTAGATAACATTTCTCAATTAAAAAAAAAAATGTTATTTATAAAAATACATCAATATCTGTTATTCAGCATGTGCTAATATTTCCAGTAATTTTTTCTTTGTTTTAAAAACAGGTCCTTAATGTTATTAAATTATTTAAAAGTATTCAATTCATCTTTATTTGTATAGCGCTTATACAATGTAGATTGTGTCAAAGCAGCTTCACATGGAAGTTTATAGTGAATATTCAGTACTTCATTATTTGTTTTTATTTGATTTTATTTTGCAATAGATTCTGATTTTCGTGCAGCTCTAATTCGGCTCCCCCATATTTTTAAAGAGAAAGTGATTGCTTACAGTAATTACACTGGGAGAGTTTTGGGAACTGTTGGTTAAACACTTTGTAATACTCTGATAGATGTTATGCATTTCTGACAGATTTTGCACTGTTTAGTGACGTCCTTTTTTTCTTTTCACAGTGGGATAATGATGATGCTCCATACCTAACTCTACAGATGGTAGAAAGTCCTCTGCAAAGTGTAGGAGAATAGGAGTTAAAAGGCATTATTGCATCCTTCGCTGTTTACTGTGTTTTTTAACTTGGCTTATCCACGCAACATAAAGAATGCAAAGGATGAACTACAGCAACTCCCCAAGATGGAGCAACAATTTGAATTTCAACATCAGCAACAATTTAAAGATGGAGATCCAAAATTACAATCCAAACAACTCAGTGCAGCTATCAGAGAGAACTTGTACTGCTGGGTCTGCATCAAACAGCAATGTTTGGATCTTTGCATTTACTTTGGTGCATGCGTTTCGAGTCTGTGCATCAGTTTTTTTTAAACTATCAGCTGTAGACATTTCAATAACATTGCCCAAATCAACTGAGAAGCACAAGATGAAACAATGCTAAGAATTTTCTCTGCCCAACATCCTTGATGAGATTGACACATTCAGGGTTTTAAATTGGACTGTTGACGTGTGCATGTGTGACGGCTAATGGAGAAGAAATTACTCTTACTTAATGAAATACATTTTAAATGTCAATACTGAACTGTTTTCTGTGTTTCTGTTTTCTGTAATTCATATTTCCATGCAAATACAGCAAGAGTTGACTTTGAATGAGGTGTTATAAACCAAGACAGACGGACTTTCAGGCCCTTGAAACATACTCTGCTGATAAACTGTTTATTAGGAATGTTTAGAAATTTTATATCAAATGTGTAATATTGTTTGGTCAAATGTGTTTTTGAGATCTAAAGTTATGAAGGGTATAAGTGACTCTTAATGAAATGTTCCAATTTACTGCTGGAAAGAGATTGCTTTGAGATTCTTGATGCTTTTAGAAAATGTAGAATGCAGTGCACTAGCAAAACTGTACTTCACGAGGTCTAGTGCTGTTTTGAAAAAATTACTTTGTTAAATTAGTAAAAATGCTCAGTGAAATGGAATGTATGTACTGATGTTGAAAAAAATGCTAGTATTAAGCTTTTTTACTGTTTCATAAAATGTTTCAAAACGTTTAAGCAACAATTTTTTTAAGTTTATGCATCTGGTATGACATTGTGAGCTTAACATTCATCCTCTGAAAAGGTGACAATGTAATTGTTTTAAATCTTTAAATGCGTTTGTAATAAAATGTTAAAGGTATAAAGTTACAGTTATCGTGCAGTTTGTACTCATGGAAAAATATAGCTTTTTATTTTAAAATTACGTTTAAATATTCATCCTGTAAAAAATGTTGATATTTAATGTTTAATAAATGTGATAAATTAAATTTAATGTGCTGTGTATGTTCTGACAGTGCACAGAACAGTGTAAAAATTAATGTTACACTGATAGGAGTACTTTCTTGATGACACTTGTAGCGTAATAACAACACTAGTGGGTGTTAAATGGCCCTAAGTGTAAAACTTTGATAACTATAGTAAGTGTACATTCTACACTGTGAGTGTATTTATTCAGCACTTTAAAGTGCCAATATTACACTGCAAATTTAACACTAGCGTAATAACAACACTAGTGGGTGTTAAATGCCCCTAAGTGTAAAACTTTGACAACTATAGTAAGTGTACATTCTACACTGTGAGTGTATTTATTCAGCACTTTAAAGTGCCAATATTACACTGCAAATTTAACACTACACACGGTGTACTTTTAACACTTGATAGATTGGGACCAAATATGACCTACAGTAGTGTTAAAATCAACACTTTAAGTGTTAAATTGACACTACTTATTTTACTGTGTACCTATACAGCTTTAAATAATCTAGCTCCTGTTTATCTAAGCAGCTTTCTGTCTTGCTACAATCCAACCCACTCTTTAGGATCTCAAAACTAAGGGTTTCTGGTAGTACCTAATGTAGCAAAGTCCACTAAAGGAGGTCGAGCCCTCTCATTTATGGCTCCTAAACTCTGGAATGGCCTTCCCGATAATGTCCGAGGCTCAGACTCTCTGTTCAAAACTAAAGACCTATCTTTTTAGTAAAGCATACACACAAACTAGTAGTCAAGATCTTGTGATTCAGTACGTATTAAATGCCAGCTTTTCTCAGAAAGTGAGTCTTAGAACAGCTAATATGTAGAAAATATTTGTCATTTATTCACTCTAAAACAATAGCATGCAATAACTGGCTGTTGTTATAATTATTAAACTACAATCTTAATATGATTTAATTTATCACCCTGCCCTAATCCTACACTCAAAGAAATGGTGTTTGTTGTTTGCTCAAACTACTTATATAAAATAAGCTAAAATAACTCAATTCCTGAGTGTTTTTGGTGGACAACTCAGATGTTTTTTTGTTCAGTCAACTTAAACTTGTAAAAACTAATGAGTTAACTTAATTCCTTCATGTTGACCCTCCACAAATCAATTGTGTGGAACCCAGTTGTTTTTACAGTGTAGTTTGCACTAGATCAAATCATGTTAATAAGGGTTAAATTTGACCATATCACCCCAATTTTATATTTCTTACACTGGTTGCCTGTTACGTTTTGTGTTGATTATGAAGTATTGCTTTATACCTATAAAGCTTCAAATAATCTACCTCCTGTTTTTCCTACCAACCTTCTGTCTTTCTACAATCCAACCTGCTCTTTAGGATCTCAAAACTCAGGATTCTGGTAGTACCTGGAATAGCAAAGTCCACTAAAGGAGGTTAAGCTTTTTCATGTATGGCACCTAAACTCAGGGATAGCCTTCCTGTCAATGTCTGAGGCTCAGACACACTCTCAGTTCAAAACTAGAACAAAGTTAATTTAATTCCTTCATGTTTACCCAACACAAATCAATTGTGTGGAACTCTGCAGTTTTTACAGTGTAGTTTGCACTGGTTCAAATCATGTTAATAAGGGTTAAAATTGACCATATCACCCCAATTTTATCTTCCTTACACTGGCTGCCTGTTCCATATTGATTATAAAATATTGCTTCTTACTTATACAGCTTTAAATAATCTAGCTCCTGTTTATCTAACCAACCTTCTATCTCGCTACAATCCAACCCACTCTTTAGGATCTCAAAACTCAGGGCTTCTGGTAGTACAGAGAATAGCAAAGTCCACTAAAGGAGGTCGAGCCTTCTCATTTATGGCTTCTAAACTCTGTAATAGCCTTAGACACACTCTCTGTTCAAAACTAGAATTAAAAACTAAGTTAACTAAATTCCTTCATGTTGACCCAACACAAATCAATTGTGTGGAACCCAGCCGTTTTTACAGTGTAGTTTCCATGGATCAAATCATGTTATTAAGAATTAAATTTGAAAAATCATCTCAAATTAAGATTATCACAAAACAATGTTGTGTCCACACCAGGCACAGTCCCCTTTAAAATGTCTGTTCGCCACAACTACACATCAGGAAAGCAGGAAGGACACAAGAAAGCTTTCAGGGACCCCGAGACCCTGACAACAGAGGACAGACACTCTCCAAATGCAGAGAGACAGGTGCAAAAATCCCATTCAGACTCATTAGGCTGTGACATGTCATGGTGCTAAGACTGTTAACGCTACTCGCCTGGCATATGAATCTTTCAGCTCACGCCTGTTTTATTCATGGTGAAGTGTGGCAGAGACATGTTCCTCTCAGACACCTGTGATTGAGGTAAGCCAGGGGTCAAAAACCGTGGAAAAAAATGCATCGTTCTGCATTCTGCATGTACAGGATGTCTTTGGGTTTTCAATAAACAGATATAAATCTTTCATTAAACGAAACTGGCGATGTCAGATTCCCTTTGTCTGCTCCTGTCAGTGGGACTTGCAAATTGTAGAATTGCCGTTTTTGAAAGGCATTCGGTTATTGCTTTGATTTTTAGCTGAAGGGGTTTCGAAGAACCCCCTCATTCTAGGTGCCTCAACAGATTACTTTTTCAAGTCATGAGATGCACAATGTTTCATTTAAAGCAACTGGGCTGAAGACAAAGAAAAATATCCAAAGAGCAGAATATTGCGTTTGTTTTTTAACTCAAGCAAAAAAGCATTCATCCAGAAGTAACTAGCCTCTTGATGAGTCGGACAACCTTGAAGGAAATAGGAAATTCCTTAAATAAATTTTGGAAATGGGCTGATTTTACAAGTCCCCAAGAGTTAAAAAGTTGAGTTTTACAATTTTTGTATCCATTCAGCTGATCTCTGGGTCTGGCGAGAGCACTTTTAGCTTAGCTTAGCATACATAATTGAATCGGATTAGACCATTAGCATCTAGAATAATTGTTAATTGTTAAACAGTTTTAAAAAACTATTAGAACTCTCTTTAAGCCAGCAAACCATCTTAGCCTGGTTTGTTTTGCAAGGAATGCACAGCAGCTTAAACAAATAAAAAATTAAGAACAAACAGCCAGAAAAGCTTAGCAACCCCATATCAACCACCCAGAACACATGGTGTAGGCTTCATAACGGAGTTGCATAATTCAGGCATACAAATTTTACCGTTTAGCACAAAAAGTCACACAATTTGAAAAACTACAAAATTTAAATAAAATAGTAAAAAAAATATCAAAAGAGCTGTAAACCTATAATTTCTTCACAATATAGAAGAAAGTCTATAAATATTAAATGTGCACCTATATATTTTTTCTCAACCATAGCATGAAAAATAAATGTAAAAAGAATTCAAACCTTTTTGCAAAAACTAAATAAAAATAAAGCAGTATATAGATTTTTTCCATTTGAAAACCTTTAAAAGGTTTCTCTCAAGGTTTTTTAAATTCTTCACTTTCGCCAATTGGTGAAGTTTTTTCCTCGCCGCTGTCGCCACTGGCTTGCATGGTTCGGGATCTGTAGAGCTGCGCATCAATAGAATTGCTCCTCAGTGTTTGGACTCTCAGTAGTGATTATTAAACCACACTGAACTGAGCTAAACTGAACTGAACTTAAACACTAAAAACTGAACTGACACTGTTTCAATTCACTATAAACTTCCATGTGAAGCTGCTTTGACACAATTTACATTGTATAAGCTCTATACAAATAAAGATGAATTGAATTGAATTAAAAACAAGAAAACATATTTCTTTTGACAAAATTATTACAGTTCTGAAGTCATTTTCTTCCACAGTTACATAAAAAAATAAACCCTGGAGATGGACAAACCAGCAAGGATAATCTTTGTTTGCTTTCTTATTGAGCTGATACCATATTGATAACATTAAAAATAAGGCACCTATCCACCAATCTTAATGCTTGCTAATATTTATATATAAGTTTTCCAAGGCTTTTTTTCGTGCTTTGCCAATGAATTTAGTTCATTGTGTGAATTCAGAGTTTCCCTCCTGAATTAATGCATTTTTTTAATGAAACAAGTGAACTCATGAGGCCCGATGGTGGTCCTTTGATACACCCCATATCACATTTTACAATTACCTTTATACGGAAAAAATCATTTATTGGATTTACGTAATTTTTTAAAGGTAAGTGGTTGCAAACAATTTACAGTCAGGTCCATAAATATGGGGACATCGGCACAATTGTAACATTTTTGTCTCTATACACCAACACAATCGATTTGAAATGAGACAAACAAGATGTGCTTTAACTGCAGACAGTCAGCTTTAATTTGAGGGTATTTAAGACCAAATTAAGTGAACGGTGTAGGAATTACAACAGTTTGCATGTGTGCCTCCCACTTGTTAAGGGACCAAAATAATAATAATCAAACTTCAACGTTTTAATATCTTCAGTATTGTCTTCAGCAAGTGAAATGCATGCTCAATTGGATTTAGGTCAGGTGATTGACATAGCTATTGCATAACATTCCACTTCTTTACCTTCAAAACACTTTGGTTACTTTTGTAAACCGCAATGTAACAATATTTTTAACTTGGCTACAGTGGATGTACAAATGTTATTGTTATTGAAAAAGATGCATTATGCCCTGCATGTTGAGCCCAAACTTTTTTTTCTGTAACCCCTCATTTGCATAGTATTTCTCCAGTCAATCTGTGTGTTTTGGAGACCACATGAGGAGAGCGAAACACTGCTCTAAATGAAGCCTGGCTTTCTGCCTGCAAAGACGTTAGACGGATTTAGCTTTCAGTACTAATATGAAGTGCCCCGCTACGCCGAAATGATAGAGAGGAATGGTAATATAGCTTTTATGATTAGATAGGGATCCCGAGGGAGGGGTCCAGTGGTAGACGTACGAGAGATATGCATTTACCTTGAACTGAAACACATTATTATTGATGAAATGACACTGCCCAGCACTTCATCTTTCGCGCACACACACACTCCACACTGCTCAGCGCTCTAAATTTAGCTAAAAGAAGAACTATGATCCTGAATGTGTATTAAATTTAGCTGGAAATTGTATCTACATCTATTAGCAAATGCAAAAAGGGCAATTCAATAACATTAAAAAGCAAACTTTAATGTAATGAACTAGTTCAACTGTAAACCAAAACAATTTTACACTGCTTTATTGTGCTTTAAGAATGAATTCATGCAATCAAAAATATATATTTTTGCTGCTTGCTTTTACACTGCTTGTTCAAAATGCTTATTAAAAATGGCTATAAATAAAAATATAAATGAGTTATTACAGTTGAAGTCCGAATTATTAGCCCCCCTTGCTTTTTTTTTTCTTTTTCAAATATTTCCCAAATTATGTTTAACAGAGTAAGGAAATGTTTACATTATGTCTGATAACATTGTTTCTGCTGGTGAAAATCATTTTAAACAAAATTATTAGCCCCTTTAAGCTGACTATCATGTTTTTTTTCGATAGTCTACAGAACAAATCATCGTTTGTTACATTGTTACAATAACTAGTTAACGTAATTAACCTAGTTAAGCCTTTAAATGTCACTTTAAGCTGTATAGAAGTGTCTTGAAAAATATCTAGTCAAATATTATGTACTGTAGTCATCATGGCAAAGATAAAATAAATCAGTTATTAAAAATGAGTTATTAAAACTATTTTGTTTAGAAATGTGTTTAAAAAAATCTTGTCTCTGTTAAACAGAAATTGGGGGAAAAATAAACAGGGGGGCTAATAATTCTGATTTCAACTGTATGTTAAAATGACTTTTTAAAAGATGATTTAAGTGAGCAATATTTTTTTACAGTGTATGACAGAATTTTGTCCAACAAGGTTTAATTAGAGGAGGACCAATTGTTAAGTTATAATTTTTGGTTATGTTACTTAGCAATGTTAACCAGTGCTAGAGATGTATAAATAGGATTCATAAGGTTTATTTCATCTAACTCCTTAAAGAGTGTTTTAGAAGTCCATCAGTGCTACCAAACATCAACAAAAATATATTTTGTAACAGTTTAATATTTGCTTTTGTTCCAGTTAAAAAAAAAAAAGCTAAGTGCTTTTAAATGTGTGTGAATTGGCACTGTCCACAACAAAAACACATTTCGAAAGCCCAAAAGCATTCGCTGCATGATGAAGCTTATTAGAATGCAGTTAGAATAGGCCTATAATTACATTTTTAAAAGCAAAAACAAATATTTAAATATTTTCAGATATGATGGTAAGTAATATTACGCAAGCAAGAAGTGCCATCAGGGAACGAGTGCCATCACAAATTGGTTTTATACAGCAATTAGCAAGTTAATAGCAAGCGAGTTGGCAAGATTTAGACAAAATCCTGCCTTTTTTGTTATTCGCCAATCAAAGGAGCTGTAAACAAAGCCCAAACAGTATATTTGTATGTCTTAAAGCAATGATTTCATTCCTGAATAAATCTACTTTTGTATGAATCAAGTAGAAGGGCATCTGCTGCGTAAAACATATGCTGGAATAGTTGGGGTTTCGTTCTGTTGTGGCGACCTCTGGAATAGAGACTATGCTGAAGGAAAATGAATGAATGAACAAAATAAATCAACCACCAATTCAGTGTGCTTACTGTCATATTTACAGTACTTATTCACTTAGACCTGCTATGATGCCAGCACAGAAAAACAAAAAGAAAAACAATGTTTAATTATCATAACTGGATTAAAAAAAGTTAATTTGTCAAATATAAGATTATTGCAAACCCCTAATATACTGTATAAACCTAATGATGCAGGATGCAACCTGACTCTCTTCACAATAGGGCTTTGTGATATTGGAAAAAAAACTGATATTGTGATGTTTTGTTTTTCTGCAATATACACTCACCGGCCACTTTATTAGGTACACCTTACTAGTACCTGGATGGACCCCTTTTGCCTTTTAGAACTGCCTTAATCCTTTGTGGCATAGATTCAACAAGGTACTGAAAAATATTCTTGAGATCTTGATCCTTATTGACATGATAGCATCACGCAGTTGCTGCAGATTTGTCGGCTACACATCTATGATGCGAATCTCCCGTTCCACCACATCCCAAAAGTGCTCTAGCGGATTGTGAACTGGTGACTGTGAAGGCCATTTGAGTACAGTGAACTCATTGTTATGTTCAAGAAACCAGTCTGAGATGATTCACGCTTTATGACATGGTGCGTTATCCTGCTGGAAGTAGCCATTAGACAATGAGTACACTGTGGTCATAAAGGAATGGACATGGTCAGCAACAATACTCGGGTAGGCTGTGGCATTGACACAATGCTCAATTGGTACTAATGAGCCCAAAGTGGGCCAAGAAAATATCCCCCACACCATTACACCACCACCAACCTGAACCATTGATACAAGGCAGGATGGATCCATGCTTTCATGTTGTTGATGCCAAATTCTGACCCTACCATCTGAATGTGGCAGCAGAAATCGAGACTCATCAGACTCTATTGTCCAATTTTGATGAGCCTGTGCGAATTGTAGCCTCAGTTTCTCATTCTTGCATCTGAGTAAAATACACAAAATGATACCAAATAAAATAAAGCACAGATGAAATCAACAGAACAAAGATAAAAATTAAATAAGCCACACTTTATAGTTTTCAATTAGAGTTTAAGAGTACCAAAGTGTAGAAATTCAACAATTAAATGTAAACACCGCATATACTGTATTGTATTAAATAATTAAACACAACTTTGTCGAAGTGGCCAATTTTATCAATTCTTGCGCCCCAATGGTTTAAATTAACTTAATCTTACAGTCACTGGCCTTAAAAACCCATCCAAGTAAAACATTTTAATATTATTAGATTACACAAATCACATGTTCTGAGCTGTGGTTTATAGTTAATAATAATCATAACTTGACATTGCAGTTCCTGCGATGAGACTATTGCACATTCACACATTGCGTAATATGTAGGTCTAATATTTTTCACAGCATGTCCATCTCTGGAGAAGTGAAAATAAGGTATGATTCACTCATGCGACGCTGAGGAGAGGAACTAGTGTTGGCAAGGTCTCTGAAATCACACTGGTCAACTGAAGAGACCACTCAAGACCACAGACAGACACTGACAGCACAAATCAAAAGCTCCAATGCTGGAGAACAGAGAGAAAGGTAGAACCAGACAGCTGCTGTCCTTCAGTATATCAGAAAGGTAGAAATAAAGTAAGTGCCCTTTCATACACCCGGCGCAATAAGGCGCAAGATGTGTATGGCATGATTTGTTGCTATTTTCAGAACAGTGCAAGTGTAATTTTCATGTTTTGCGCCACGTTGTTTAAAAAGAAAATCCATTTGGGCCACTTTTGTGTGGACTCATGAGTGTGCTGGTCTATAAAGGAGGTGTGTTAAGGTGCATTGTTGGTGTGTTGCTATTTTGAGGAACTGAAATAGGAAAAGGAGCCGCACCATTGACCAACTAAAAGCTGCTCTAAAGTCAAGCGCAGATCGCGTTGGTTATGCGGCTATGCGGATCCAAACGCTTACACACTGCTTAATACGTACAAGATGTACAGCAATACACAGCCATATCACCCTGCAGCCCAGGACCGGTTACTCACTGAAGCTAAGCAGGGCTGAGCCTGTCAGTTCCTGGATGGGAGACCACATGGGAAAACTAGGTTGCTGTTGGAAGTGGTGTTAGAGAGGCCAGTAGGGGGTGCTCAACCTGCGCTCTGTGTGGGTCCTAATGCCCCAGTAAAGTGAAGAAGACACTATACTGTCAGTGGGCGACGTCTTTCGGATGAGACGTTAAACCGAGGTCCTGACTCTCTGTGGTCATTAAAATCCCATGGCACTTCTCGTAAAGAGTAAGGGTGTAACCCTTGTGTCCTGGCTAAATTCCCTCTCGGCCCTTATGATCATGGCCTCCCAATCATCCCTTATCCATCAAGTTGGCTCTATCACTGTCTCTCCACTCCACCTATAGCTGTTGTGTGGTGAGCGCACTGGCACTGTTGTCCTGTGGCTGCCGTTGCATCATCCAAGTGGATGCTGCACACTGGTGGTGCTGTGGAGAGATCCCCCCTAATGATTGTGAAGAGCTTTGGGTGTATGGCCATACACAATAAATGCGCTATATAAATACACATTACATTACAAATACCTTCACATATGAAAAAAATAAAGGGTTAAAAAATTATTACAAAAATTATTTTCTACATAAATATATAAACCAGGGATGTCCTGCATAGTTTAGCTCCAACTTTCTTTAACACACCTGCCTGGAAGTTTCTAGTATACCTAGAAAGAGCTTCATTAGCTGGTTCAGGTGTGTTTAATTGGGGTTGGAACTAAAATATGCAGGACACCGGCCCTCCAAGATTGAGTTTGGACACCCCTGTTATAAACCATGCCCTCACCTCAGAGGGGATTTTTTTTGTTTATTCATGACAACTTGTATTTGTATAATGTTATTATTATTAGTAGTATTATTTATTATATGCATATTTATATTTGTTTTAATAAAAACAAGTTTAGATTTGTCCACCTGTTGGGTTTTGGAGACTTCTGCATCACCATATGGGGCATAAGAATCTGTATTTTTTTCACCACTCTTCATTTTTATTGTTCATTTATTTGTTTGTTGGAAATTAGAACTGAATTAAAAAATAGTTTTGAAACAAATCTTTGTGCTCAACAAACTAAATTAAATATGTAGGCTAATGGATGTCTTCAGTGGAGTGTGTACAACACCGTTTCCTTACTCTATGAAAATAAAATTAAAGAGGTAAAGTAAATAGAAAGTAAAGAGCCCGAATGGAGGAGGCTCTTTCTTTATCCTCACATTGCAGATGGTCTGTTTAATTGTTTTCTCTCTGGTGAAGTGTTCAGTTTTTCCACTTACTAAGTGGCCGATTACTAACACCGAATGTGTTTTAACGCGAAGCGCACCTCACTGTCTTTATTGTTGACAAGAAAAAAAGAAGCACGGTGCCTTTTTTGTCGCTAGGCAACGACTGAATCAGCTGCGTATTATCTGTGAGTGTTGCTGTTGAGATATATATATATATATATATATATAAATATAATTAAACAATTTTATATTGTAATATTCAAGATTTGTGATTCATACAGCACCGGATGACTCAAAACAGCAACCACAAATCTCTCCTTCATCTTCAAAAGTCTCTGCAGTTGTCTTGAAATCACTCCGCCTCTACTTTCATTTGATTGGAGAATGAGAAAGACGCAAGTAACGTAATGCTTTTTCTGCTCAGAGTTGACTTTTTTTCAACTGTGAGCGCATGGCACATAACAACAAAAACACGAGGTGCAGCAGGCAGTTAAAATGTGAGGCGTGCATAAGCAGTGCAAAAAATTCTCGTGGCCTTTAGTAAACCATTTAAAAAATGCGCCTCTCAACGCAAAAAGTGTGTTCGGTGTGATCTGCCCCTTAGTCTGCCATGTAAATAGCAAATGCTCCATGGCGCTGACTCTTAAAGGGAATGGGAGATAAGACTCGTTTAAACTTGGTTTAATGACCGTTATGCTCAAAACACACCCATAGCTCATTAAGAGAATAAGCACAACACTATTAGTCAATCTGCCGGGGCGCAAACCATATTTTTCCATCCTTAAAATAGCAGAAGTGGATTCGGACCCGTCCTTAATGCTTTTGCGCCCTGTGCTTCAGACTTGCACCTAGATCGTTAAAATAGAACCCAAATAAACTAAATAAAATAGACTACAAAGTTGAGTCACATCAACAGCTATATTTTGGTTCTTTTGTAATCAAGATGTTAAAATAAACAAAAAACTCACCTTTCAAAGATCACCTACAGCTTCACTGGTCAATAGTCATTGCACAATAAGCAAAACCTAGCAGAGTCCGTCAAGTTTTAGGGTCTCCTTGAAACATTTTTCTTTGTGTTCTGGAAAATCTCTTTACAGCAATTTACTGGTACTTTTCCAGGAAAGTCTGCATGTGTAAAAAGGAATAATGACCGCTAGCGCACTCAAAGTAGTCTTTCAGTCAGCATGTTATGAAGACTACTAGTCCTGGATGTTGGTTGTCATCTGCTATGACAAGCAATAGAAGCTAAGACTATACATTTTTACATCCTGATACCAATTACCACAACAACCTACGTCAAGCAAATCAACTGCTTAAATACTGAGCAAACACCACATCTTCAGAAAATATAAAGATCTTTTAAACAAAGTTAATTTGTTGGCCAGTAAATTTGGAAAATACAATGTTTCTGTAATTCTCTCAAACGATCACTTTTATGTTTGGTACAACACTACCAGTGCTGCCAATAAATAAATGAATCACAATCTTAATAAATATTGTCTGTTTGGGCCAGATAGTACTGCAAAATGTAGAATGCTTTAGCAAAAACACATCACTTAGAAAACATGAAAGGAACCAGTTTAACAGTCAATCCTCTGTTAAATCATTTATAGGGATGAGAATGGTGAGATATGTTCTGATTCTTTAGCCCTGTTTTAAATGATTCCCACGCCTTTATGAATCATTTAGTGCTTTTGAAGGATGAGTTGTATTTCCTATTTCCTTTACAGACATCTGTTCGCAAATGAAAACATTTAGGATTTTAGTGATTCAACAAAATCTAAAATACATTTTGGATTTTGAACCATATTAATTTAACCTCAGTTAATGTTAAATAAATGATGAACTAACAGAGCAGTACTTTCACAGCATGTGCTATTCATGTGCTAGTGAAGTTATATACACTATATTTCTTAACATTTCAACAATTATTAGTTACCATTTCTGTATTATGAATGAACATTTATTAACTACAGGTGAAACTCATTTATGAACAGTATTAAAACAAATTTTAGCAAAAGCTAAAATTAACAATGTGAAAACATACATTTTGTCATTAGTTTAATGAAATTTTTGCAAATAGTGTGTTTGCTGCACATACGATGCATACATACTGTATAGATGCATCATGAAATCAGTTTTATTTTTCTGAAATAACTTTTTCTCAAATTCTTTAGTTTTATTTGTTTTAGTTTTTACTTATTTTTTTAGAATTTACGTTTGAGAATTTGACATTTTACAATTACATTAAAAATGATATAATAATTTACTTTTTTAGAGAACTTCAATATTATTGTATTAGTATTTTTATTAAAATATTTTTTAATAAAATGCAAAAAAAATAAAAATAAAAACTTCAATATTTTATTGCATCATTTTATTTGAATAAAATATATTTTTTAATAAATTTATTTGAAAATAAATGTAAAATAAACAAAATAATTATAATAAATATAAA
>CAIGQZ010000253.1:7402094-7422268 GCA_903798205.1 Danio tinwini
ATATATATATATATATATATATATATATATATATATATTATTTGGAGTGTAAAATTACTATAAATTAAATAAATAATTTAAATTAATTTATTTCAATTAAATGAAATAAATTTTATCAAAATTAAATACAATTTTAAAAATTATATAGCTTTAGTATTATTTTATTGCATTATTTATTTGATTTTTATTATTTTTATATTTAAATTGTAAAATTTTTTTGTAAATGTGTATATTACTTTAAAAATAAAAATAAATTAATTTAAAAATAATATAAATTAAATCACATTAAAATAAATTTTAAAATTTATTAAAATAAATATCAAAAAAAAAAATATATATATATATATATATATATATATATATATTAGTATATATTTTAATTAATATTATTTTTAAAAATATATAGTTTATTTAGAGTTTAAAATTACATTAACTAAAAAAATTATAAATTAAAATAATATTACAATTATTTCAAATAAATTTTAATACAATTAAATAAATACATTTATTAAATATTTATTTAAAGAAAAATAATTTCCCCAATCTTCTCTTCTCTGACAGAAGATGAGCGTACAGCCTAGAGAACCATGAAAGTCACCTCAGACGCCGTCTTGTCTGTGTAATTTTACTGATTTGAGCACACTGATTAGTTCATCCATCAGGTTTGCCATGCACGATTCAATAAGTTTAATCCAGACCATTTATGTTCTTTTCCAGTGACCTGAGAGAAAGTTATGATCCTTTTTTCTCATCTGTAGCATTTGATGTGGAAGAAAGCCAAGTGGTCTCTCTCATAAGAATGACAAGAAATGGGGAAAAAAGTAAGTGTGTAATTAGTCCATCAGTGTTATCAATCACTGCACTGCGACAGGCTCGTTTCTTTTCATCAATTACCTCCAAAGCATATGGACAATCATCAGACCCTGGCCGTCTTTCTCTAGTCGAGACACTGTGGACGGCGTTAATGGAATTTTAAATCTCCTCTGCGGGGATCCACTTAAAGTGCAAGTCCCAATTAGGGAGAGGGTAATACGGCTAATCTCACAGGAGACCACGATCAATATCCCAGCCCAAAATATGGGCCCTGCCACGGCCCAGTAACCATTACTCAAAGGATAGATACCAGCCTCAGATTCAACAGGTTCAGATGGAGTCCTGAAGATGGTGATGGATTGGAAAAAAAACAAAAAAAAAAACAGGAGAGAACAAAATAATACATGCATCACAAATGTGTATACAATGCACACTCCTGTAGGAATCGTCATCTATGATGAAAATGATTGTGCTGCTTATTTTTATATATATATGTGTAATTTTTATTTATATATATATATATATATATACATACACATGTTGGACAATGAAACTGTAACATTGCCCAATTTAGTGTTGGAGGTTTTCTGGCTATATTTGACCAGCCTGGTGGCCAATTGATTGCACATTCCACCAGTAAGAGCAGAGTCTAAAGGTTTAATTAGCAGAGTAATAGCTCAATTTTGCCTTAAATATGGAATGCACACAACATTACAGGTGACATATCAGAGTTCAAAAGAGGACAAATTGATGGTGCACGTCTCGCTGACGCATCTGTGACCAACACAAAAAAGTCTTTGTGATGTATTAAGAGCCAGTATCCAGAGTAATGTCAAACAGGCATGGGCCGGTATAAGATTCTGACGGTATGATAACCTTGGATAAAAATATCACGGTATTGTGCTCACTGCTCTAGAATATATTCTTTCTATACGTTTTTCCCCTTTTGAAAGCAATATAATTAATTTTTTGAAAGATTTATAATAGTTTGGAGCAGTAAACATGTCAGGCTAAATAATTCAAAATATGAATTGATTTCTGCTGTCTTCATTAGTTTAATTAATTATTCACAATTATTCTTCATAAATTTCTTCACAATTTAAAATAGCATCTTTGGATATTTTTGTCTGCTGAAGATACTGCTGTTCTAAAAAAAAAAAAAAAAATAAAAAAAAAAAAGTTAACGAAAAAATCTTACACATACCTTAGGAACGGTATTACAGAAAATTTTGCCAGTTTTAAAACCTTGACTTTTCCAAACCGCGGTATACCTTGATACGGTTATCGTCCCATGCCTAATGTCAAAGCCATGGTCACCAGAGTAATGTCAGCAAACCACAAAGTAGGAAAAACCACATCCAGCAGGAGTAATTGTGAATACCAGAGGACGCTGTCTGAAAGGAATGTCCATGGTGTTAATCTGGATATTATTAAAAAGAAAAAAAAAACATAAAATTGACAGCTGCCCAACTTACTACAGAATTAAATGTGCACCTCTACACCTGTTTCCACCAAAACTGTTTGTCGGGAGCTCCACAGGGTCAATATATAAATTCATAGTCGAACTGCTACAGTATAACCAAACCTTTGGTCACAGATGCCAATGCCAAACGTAGGTTTTACTGGTGCCAACAGCAAAAATCTTGGGCTGTGGACAATGTGAAACATGTATTGTTCTCTTATGAGTCCACCTTCACTGACTTTACCACATCTGGGGGAGTTACACTGTGGAGAAGCCCCAAAGAACCGTTGCATGCCCAGAGTAAAGCATGAGGGTGGATCAAATTTCATTTTTAGTGCAAAACATCTTGGACAAAATAGGGGGTCTGGTAAGAGCAGAGTCTGAAGGTTTAATTTACAGAGTAATAGCACAGTTTTGCTTAAAATATTGCAATGCACACAACATTATGGGTGACAAATTGTTGGTGCGCAAGAGCCGGTATCCAGAGTAATGTCAGCAAACCACCAAGAAGGGTGAACCACATCCAACAGGAGTAATTGTAAATGCAAGAGGAAGCTGTCAGAAAGGCATGCCCGAGTGCTATCCTAGATTTTATCCAATAAAACAACAGCTGCCCAGATGTGCACCTCAACTCTCCTGTTTCCACCAAAACTGTTTGTCGGAAGCTCCACAGGGTCAATGTACAATGTCCATCTATCTATGGTTTGTTCCATCTATCCATTCATCCATCCATGGTTTGTTCCATCCATACATCCATCCATCCATTTGTCGATCCATCTGTCTATAGTTTGTTCCATCCATCTATCCAACTATGTTTTGTTCCATCCATCCATCCATCCATCCATAGTTTATTCCATCCATCCATCCATCCGTCCATCCGTCCGTCCGTCCGTCCGTCCGTCCGTCCGTCTGTCCGTCCGTCCGTCCATCCATCCTTTCCTTTGTTGATCCATCTATCTATGGTTTGTTCCATCTATCTATGGTTTGTTCCATCTTTCCATTCTTCCATCCATGGTTTGTTCTATCCAGCCATCCTTCCTTCCATTTGTCAATGCATCTATCTATGGTTTGTCTCGTCTGTCTGTCCATCCATCCATCCATCCATCCATCTATCTATCCATCCATCCAGCTATTGTTTGTTCCATCCATCCATCCATCCATCCATCCATCCATCCATCCATCCATGGTTTATTAGATCCATCCATCCTTCCTTCCATTTGTCGATCCATCTATCTATGGTTTGTTTCATCCATTCATCCATCCATTCATCTATGGTTTATTTGATCCATCCATCCTTCCTTCCGTTTGTCAATCCATCTATGGTTTGTTCCATCCATCCATCCTTCCTTCCATTTGTCAATCCATCTATCTATGGTTTGTTCCTTCCATCCACCCATCCATCAATGCGCTCTTTTGTCATCATGCTCCAAATAAATTGTTTGTTTGTTTAGTTTTTTCCAAGGCTTAAATATGACGGTGTGTTCTTAATGAAACTTTTCATAAAATTATATATTTAAAATAATCTAAATATCCAACATATCACAATATATAAGCCAGATTCTAGAGTCTAGTGTTACATAAATAGCTTGTTAAATCACATTTTTGTGATTTTTGAGTCCGAATGGTCAGAGAAGGTCAGGGGTTCAATACTAGTTTGACCAGGATAAGTGCAAATGAGCGGATAAATATAAATGCAAATACAAAAGATCAATACATCACAAGCAAGCCGTTATGAATTTTTAAAACGCAAGGTAGACACTACTATCATTTTAAAACCAACTCATAAGTGTGTTTACACTTAACTGAAGTCTTCATAAAGCTTTCAGAAATGCACCGTGCAAACTTTTAGTATTGAGAGAGTCATTAATATTCTATGAGTTAAAAGAAACTTGAACGCTCTTGGTTTAAGGATCGCTTTTCGATTGACTCGTTCTTTTCAGAGTACAATATCATATTCTTTGTCAAAGTCCATAAGGGCTTGAGATTAGACTCAGAAGGACAATCGGGAGAGTCAAGGAATACTGAAACAGCCCAAAATTAGCTCTCCGCCTCCATTGAAAAAACGCCACAAGTGTAATTATAATTCATTTCTCCACTGACTCTCCTCCTCTTCAGTTTTAAATGAAACTTCGTTGACTTTCATGTTTGAGGAATCTTCTCTCCACAGAGTGCAATCAATGCTACCAGACAACAACATGAATTATTGATACGCATATCCATATTTCCTCTGTCTGTGCTGCCGCTGAGAGCTACGGCCTCATTACGAGGAGACTATAGCGTCTTTTGCTATGAACGCTTCAGTGCTAGCAGGCTAAACGCAGCATCTTTCCGTAGATTAAGCTCCATTAAAACTACTTCAGCATGACATGTTCCTTCAAGGTGCCATCATGCCGTCAAGGACACGGGCATAATGAGCCCAGACTTTATTTTCCCATTTAAAGATGCCTGATGAAAGGTGAGGGCCCACAGCCATCTTTGTGGCAATGTACAGTTTAGACCTGTCTGTCATTCATATATTATGCCCAACAAAACAGTCTATGGAGAAACGCACTGTCACACCAATGTGTCTGGCTGAGATGAATGAGTTTTGTCTCCAGCTGCTGTACATGAAAATGCACAAGCTCGCATGTTTAGCTTCAAAACCTCCCAAAGGAAGTCAAACAAATGGGTGCGTTTTTCGAAAACCATCGTTAGACAACAAAGGTCGCAAGTTCCATCATGACAAACATAGTTTCTTTATTTGGCGTTTCTCAAATCCATTGTTCCAACGAACATTCGCAAACTGCATCGCAAACTTGTACGCTTGCAACTACACCTCTAGAGCTGCAGTTAGAAGCATAGTTCCTAGCTGTGTTCTATTCCCAGTTATCCCCCCTAAGCCCTATTCATTTTGAATTGTTATACAGTTCAGTTTTAGCCATCTTCATGTTGACAATTGCGTTCCCTTCACAGTGCACTTTGAAACATTTATGCCATTTTGAACGCAGTCGTGGCTGATGACGAAAGCTATAGGTGATCTATTATTTAAAAGCGGAATTTACGTTACGTCTCCAAAGCTTGTAAAAACATAAATATATAGCATACGTTAATGGTTTTAATTTGTATTAATAGTGGCAGGTCAAAATGGACACCCAAGACAATTGTTGTACCCTATATGTCGCACAGCTTTCATAAAAAAACAACAACAAATATTTATTAAAAATTCTAATGCTGGGGTCATTTTAGAAAATGCTAAACACACGCAGGCAAATAAAAAAAATAATTCAATAGTATAAAATAAAGGTAAAAATAAATAAATCTCCAATTTACTAAATATGCTCATCGTGTGCTGTGAATAAACAGTTACACAGTCAGTAATATGTTTTATTATTATTATTATTATTATTATTATTATTATTCACAAATGAAAAAATAGTATACATTAGCAGCAAATAAATTAGCAAACAGTTTAGCCACTAGTTTAGCTACTATAAAGAAATAGAATTACGTTATCAAATCTCAATCTTTTCTTCACTGTACACTGCAGATTTTAGATACTAGATTTAACTACCTTAGAGTTAAAACTAACACTCCCTCAGAGTTTATATGGGTACCACTATAAAAGTGTTAAAATAACACTTTTGAAAGAGTTAACATTATCAACACTCAGAGTGTTAATCAGCAAACTCTTACAGTGTCATATTAACACCACAAAGGATCATATGAACACCACTGTGTTATGTGGTAACATTCTTAGGTCAAATTTTCAACCGCACAGAAATAAAAATATATCTTGTTTAACATTAGCTACACTTTATTAACTCTTCAGTTAATGTTTAGGGAAAACAATTCAAAACAGTCACAAACCATATTTTCTCATATTTTAACCAAAAAAGGAGCCGTTTTAAGACAGCTTTATTTTCTTTAGTTTTAATGTAACAGTACAGAACAAAATAAAGATGAAAAATTATGCTTTTTTTTGGAGATATTTAAAACTAACGTGTATATATAATGATTTGGATGTCAAATGTCTATATACAAACATTTTAAGTACTTTTACTCACCAGTTGCGTCTTCTTATTGCTCCTTGTGGCTAAAGAAAATGGCGTCTGGAAAAGTCCTCCAGGGATATATTGCTGCATAAATTCCCGGATGTGGTAGTCAACACTGTATTAGCGTTAGATACATGTAACTGTATGACAAGGAGGCAAATCAGCTTCTAACACTGAGAGGGTTATTTTATCTTTATCTAACTCTAGAACACTTTACTCTGAATTACCTCAACACTCGAAATTTAACACTAAGGAATTTGCTGTGTATAGCTTACACATTCTGATTAAAGAGCAACGAATGAATCTCTCATTTATTTAGATGTTTCGTTTGATTACATTAAATAACAGAGGTGTTGCTTTAAAATGCACACATCTAACATTATAATGAATGCATTCGATTGCTTTCCTAACGTTTTACGCTCAGATCCCAGATGTGTATATGTCTGTTTAAACACGCACCCAAAACCCAGACTTTCACTCCACTTCAAATCGCGTGTACAGAATCCGTTTGGGAAACAGCGTCTATTTATCACTATGGAGCGCGTCAGCTGACAGTCACGCACCGCTACATGAACTGTTTTGAAGATTGCAAAGGGGGGCGACAGGACCTGCTATGATAAGGAAGGGAATTCCGCCATTGTTATATTTATTTTGAAGTGTTTTCATGCCTAAATAAAACGAAAGCACAGAACTGATATACATTTAAGAGCAAGGGGCGTCCCCTGTAGGGATGCAACGATTATAGATTTTGGTTGTACAATTATAGTCTAAGAAATAATCACGGTTATCACGATTATTATGCATTTATTAATTTCAAAACACGACTAGTTTAGAAAATCAGATGAAAACTCCTCATATTTTTAAGTGTTGTTTATTGCTGCTCAGTAACCAAAGAATAAAGCACATACTAATATTAAAAACAAACAATAGTCCAATTTTTTCTCTTTGTGCTTAAAAATAAGTTACATTTTTGACATTTAAACACAAATAATTGTTACGCTGTAAATAAATGACAGAACAATGAGTAAATAAATAAAAATGAGAATAAAAAAATTGTATTTGTCTAATGCAGGACTCAAAATTAACTTTTACTTGGTAGCACTGGTGCTCCCAACTTCAAACATTTAGGTGCACCAGAAAAAATGTAGGAGCATCCACCAAAAATGAATGAGCACCACTGCATATTGTATATTAACAGATTTATTGTATTTGAAAAGAACAATCAGGACTTACAAAAAAACAGAAACTAACTAATTCTATTATGACATTGATATTTGTGCAATAATTCCAAAATTACTGTCTAATATTTATAAAATATTAATGATGACTGATGACAATAATACTAACAATGTATTACATTTCCCATTATCATGCTGCCTTGAATGTGCTTAAATGTGAGTTATCTGCTTTAAAAAGTACAACTGTTACATTGACATAAAAATGTATGGTTTGTGTCGAGCAAAAATGAAGCATTGCAGTTAGAAATATACATTTTGCACTATTGTTTTTATACGTATATACTACACCAAAGTCCCTGTTCTATAGTCTTTGACTATATTGTGTTAGATTTTACATTTAGCGTCCATTTGCGCTGAAAACGCAGTGAATGCAATGCATTGAGATTCGGGCCATTAAACAGCTGATCCACTCCCGAGTTTTGAGTTTTGATCTCGGCTGGCGGATTAACATTCTCTCGGATTAACATGCGCTCATGGGCACCATTATTTATAACTTTAAATGGGTTTGCAAACCTTTGTATGTTTCATTGCTTCTTCTTCAAACGTCAGCCGTTTGCAGTTCTCGCAGTCACACATCTCTCTGTCATCTCAACTAGGTGCGGCTGAAAAGCGTGAGCGCGTTGCGTCGTGTGCGCGTCCCTCCATCGGAAATAACCAATTTACATGAGCTTGCCTTAGTTAATCGCCTTATTCATAGTTATTCCAGCGTGCGTGGTTATTAGTCTCTGTGTACAAACTAGCGCACAGTTGGCATACCTTTGTTTGGTTGCTGCAGTTTTGTTCTCTGCAGAAACGCGGTGTTGAGAAGCCTTTATGATTAATTAACCGTGACAAATTAAAGCGTGATTAATAATAGTGAAACCGGTTAATCATTGCATCCCTGGTCCCCTGGTGGTTCAGCGGTATGGGTTGCGTATATTATTGCCCCCCGTCATAGACAGATTATAAATACGGGAGAAATACGGGATAATACCTTTACAGGATGATAGCAGGATAGAACTGTAAAATACAAGAGAATCGCTGGAAAAACGAGGGTTGACAGGTATGGTTTAGGGTTAAGGTGGGGTTAAGCATAAAAAAATACAATGTATTGGGCAAATTAATAGATAGCATAAATAATACTTGGTACACCTACTGTTTTTACGTTACTGTGACAGTTGGGTTTAGGGTGGGGGGGGGGGGGCAATAAAAAAATACAATTAATGGACAATTTTATAAATAATTCTTGTTAACTTTCGGTTGCAACCATATTCGATCTAGCAACAATCGAACACAGGAGACGCATTAGAAACAAACAGATGGCCAACCAAAAAGTAACTCATGGTTATACAAAGAGTGGCCAACACAAAATACATACATTCCTGATATGCGAGTCCCATCTCACACTAAGTACACTACAATTATATGGTATAAATACAGCAATACTACATACAAAAGAGGAGATTGATTAAGAATATCGCTTACCTGTTTAATAATGATTTGATCAGCTGTAGTTAGAAATTACGGTGTTTTTCTCTTCTAAGAGCGTATTATGCAGTCTCTGTCACCATCTTGTGAATGGACAACATCAACAATCTTTGCTCTGCTCAATGACAGGCTAATAACCGCAGACGCACTGTCTCTCAGAAATTATAAATGTTTAAAATAGGCACTATTCTTAAAAATAAACTGCATAGTTGCAATCTAAACAACTACATTCTCGCCTAAAAAAAGCCTCAAAAGTGCATTATGTTGCCCAACAGCAGGAATATTTGTCAAACTGTAGAGTGTCCTCTGCTTGTTGCTGTATGTAGGCAGAGTAATACAGAAGAGTGAAGAAGCTGGACGAGTGCTGTTATTTGCAGAATATTGCACACTGCTATCAGCCAATCAGCTTCAAGAACCAGACAGAACTGTTGTATGTATATGTATATGTGTGTGTGTGTGTGTGTATATAATATATTTATTATATTAATTTATGTTCATTTTCTGCTGTTAAAATGGTCAGTGGTCATTTTTACCCTTAAGTCAGTCAACATAATGTGAATGTACAAAAAAGAAAAATAAATAAATCCTGATGTTGATTTCACAAATACTTTTATTGACAATTAGTAAAAGTCTTACTAATAAACTTTTAAATACAATTAGCTAATAAGTTTAATCTCAGAATACCCCGCAAAAAGCACCTATAACCCTTTTAAAAATTCGACCCAACAAAAACCCTAGCATAATTTGCACATTGCTTACTCAAGAAACCCAAACAATCTACCGAGAGAATTTATTCCCACACTGGATCCTATCTGGAGCTCTCCATACACTGCTGGTCATTAGTAATTGTATTAATCAACACAATGTAATCAACTTCCTACTAATGATTGTTGCGTCTCGTTAAGAGCCTTGCTCATGTTTTATTGAACACCCAATTAAGATGGAGCATTCAGCGGTTAATTAGCATGCCGGGGCTCGTGTTGTTGTTGTGAGCTCCCACTGTGTGTCAAAAGCGAGATGTGAGAGGATTTACCATGGGACACTTCTTACCGCACTATTGTATCTGAATGCCCTACTTCAACGTCAACATTTGTGCGCATTGAACTTATTCCAAGGCTTAACATAGCTCATAATAATTCAAGTGGTAAATGTTTCCATCCCAGGTCCCATGATAATGTTGCATTGTTAGTATTAGCATCTATTAGCAACTCTGGCACAAACATATATGAATTATTTTTTAAGATCATACAATGTGTACAGTAAACTGCACTGTAAAAAATGATCTTTATCTTGTCCTAACTCAAATCAATTGTTAACGTTATAATTTTTTTTGCAAATTTAGGTTGGTTGAACATAAAACAATTAAGTTGTCCCCAAAAAAATCTTAAGAATTGTGTTGGTTCAACTAATTCTAAATAAGTAGTTGAACAAGCAGTAAAAGTCATTTTTGTGTGTATATGAACTCAAAATTTGTCAATAAAACATATTTTCCCAACACACATCGATTAAGTTGACTTTATCATTTTTACAAATTTAAGTTGGTTGAACATAAAACAAATAAGTTGTCCCCCAAAAAATCTTAAGAATTGTGTTGTTTTAACTTATTTTAAATAAGTAGCTGAGCAAGCAGCAAAAGTATTTTGTGTGTATATGAACTCAAAAATTGTCAATAAAACATCTTGTCCCAACACAAATTGATTGTTAACTATTGTTTTTACAAATTTAAGTGAGTTAAACATTAAACAATTAAGTAGTCCTTTAAGGACCTTAATAATTGTGTTGGTTCAACTCATTTTAAAAAGGTGGTTTAAACAAGCAGCAAAAGTCCTTTCTTGTGTGTATATGAACTCAAAAAATGTCAATATAACATCTCCTTCCAACACAAATCAGTTACAGTAAGTTAACTGTATTGTTTTTTTTACAATTTTAAGTGGGTTGAACATAAAACAAATAGGTTGTCTTAAAAATAAAATAATAAAATCTTAAGAATTATGATGGTTCAACTCATTTTAAAAAGGTGGTTTGAAAAAGCAGCAAAAGTCCTTTTTTGAGTGAATATGAACTCAAAAATTGTCAATAAAACATTTTCCAGACACAAATTAATTGTGAACTGTATCATTTTTACTAATTTAAGTTGGTTAAACATAAAACCATTAAGTTGCCCCCCCCCCCCCCCCCAAAAAAAAAAAAAACCCTTAAGAATTGTGTTGGTTCAACTTATTTTAAATAAGCAATTTGAACAACACAAACCAGTTAAGTTAACTTTATTGCTTTTACAAATTTAAGTTGGTTGAACATAAAACTATAAAGTTGTCCCCCTAAAACCTTAAGAATTGTGTTGTTTCAACTTATTTTAAATAAGTAGTTAAACAAGTAGCAAAATAATTGTTTGTGTGTATATAAACTCAAACATTTTCTAAATGACAACTTGTCTCAACACAAACCAGTTAAGTGAACTGTATAATCTTTACAAATTTAAGTGAGTTGAACAAAACAATTAAATTGTCCCCAAAGAACCGTAAAAATTGTGTTGACTCAACTCATTTTAATTAAGTAGTTTGAACAAGCAGCAAAAGTAATTTTTGAGTGTATATGAATTCAAAAATTGTCAATATAACATCTTGTTCAACGCAAATTGAATAAGTTAACTATTGATTTTACAAATTTAATTAGGTTGAACATAAAACAATTACGTTGTCCCCACAAAAAACTTAAGAATTGTGTTGGTTCAAATCATTTTAAATAAGTAGTTTGAACAAACAATAAACCATCAAACAGCAAAGCCCTTTTTTAAATGCATGAATTCAAAAACTGTCAATATAACATTTAATTGAGTTCATATTCTCTTTAAAAAGTTATACAAATAAAAAAACAAATAAAGAGGGAAAGAAACCGCTATAAAAATGATCTAATTATATTAGCATCTGTTTTGTAAATTGCTTTCCTTATCCTGTGGATAAAAGGACCTGTTAAATAAATCTATGTGTTGAAGCTGTCTTGTAATATCGCTCTGATTCTATTCTTTTTTTTTTTTATTTTTATATTGAGTCTTTTATATTATTTTATGGCAAATGTCAGAAATGACTTTAGATGTCAGCTGGTGGTCATTTTAAAGATGACCCGATGTCTGGCCAGTGACTGAGGATTAGAGGCGTAATATGATCATACAACAGTGTCTGTTTTCATATCCGTCCGAATGTGACTTATTATTTTAAACTCATATTATGGGTGGAAAAAGGTCACGGTTCGTCCCACAAGATAAAAGACGGCATGATGAAATTGAATTTTCCTTCACTTCTTTTTTGCATTGTTGTTTTTCAAACAGGGAGCTAAAAAATGAGTATAAAAAGACAGAAACAGCAAGCAAAGCAAGAGTACATTTAAAAGAAAGCAAGAAAGTGACAATTTTACATCTGTCACATCCATAACTACACTTTTCCATCATAAATTAAAAAAATATTTAATCAAATAAAATCAATCAGTTTTGTTCTATAGAGAGCCAACTCTCATCCTTTTGATTAGCTTTATTTCTTTTGGGTTGTGCAATTTTATTGACAGTATTTCTACAAAGTATGTTGTACATTGTAAACTCACAGACTTTTGTTGGTCACATTCTTATCGCATGATTATTTTTCTCATTTAAAGTACAAAAATGTTTACAGATTGATATTTTTTCTGGTCCCTTAATTCTGTGGTGAGTTGTTCTGGAGAACATAAACAGATGTTTCAATATTATGTTTACACACTTTCTCTGTCAATTTATGTTTTGAGTTTTTACAGTAAATTTCACATCTATAACACTGGAATTGCTCACTTCCAAGATCCCCAGACACTGACAAGAGAAACTCCTCAGGGCCAAGCCTTAAAACACAGGTCTCCCCAAAAAACAAGGACCAGCCGTTAATTTAGCTCACTTCACACTTGACCAACATGAAGAAAATGTGTTTTTCTATTTCACATTGAAAGCTTTATAAATGAGCAATGTTGAGGGGACAACCATTTCACGGAGCGGAATATCGTCAGTCTGCTTCTATAAAAAAAGAAAAGAAAAAGAGGTCGCTATACCTGCACACATCATGATAAATGAGCGCAGTCCACAGAAAACGGGAAATAAATGCTTCAGAAAATATTGCTTTACAGAGCTCAATGGGCTGACTTCTGAAATGATCGTTATTTATGAGCAAAGGGCCGGCTGGACGACACAGCGAATTATTTTTGGTATATTTCATGCGACGAGATAGCCAGACGTGTACGGTCAGTACGAGAGACGGCTGGGGAGGGTCGAACAAAATTGGTCATTGAGCAGTACAGGTAGAAAAAAACAGAAATCAATAAGCAATCTACGGAAGAAAAAAAAAGGGTGTAGCATCTGGAGAGGTTATCATAGCGGCTCCTGTAAATGAAGAGTCCTTCAGAGCGAACGGCCACTCTTAGATCGCTTTCGCGAGGTTAGAGGGGTCATGGAATAGCCGTCGCTGTTTTTTACGCTGCATAGGATACATTAATGTCTTTTCAAACAGCAACGGCAAATGACAGCAAAAATATACATGTTAATAGAGTGATTGAAGGCGAACGTTTCTGCTTCAGTGCAGATATTGAAGACTTGGAGTTGTGGCGGATAAAACTAAACTCTGAAACTTTCAATGAAAGCCTTTTCATATCAAAAGAAGTGAATTTAGCTGGAGCTATCGTTTTAACATGTCTTCAGATTTAACAAGTGCTGTTAGATGATGATACGTATTTTAGGATTCACCAAGTCTCAGCTAAAAATCCTCTTTAAGAAAAGTTTACTGAAGAAAAGTCACATCACATCGTGGATTTCATTTGGAGGGCGAGTAAATGAGCAGCTTATTTTTGTCTGTGGGTGAGCTGTCACTTTAATTTCTGAAACAGTTATTGCTTAGGGTGCGAAAGTTTGTAGAAAAGTTCAATAAAAGGTACCAGTCCCATGAATACAGTTCAGCCTGTACCTTTTTTTTTTACGTTAAAAGAAATTGTTACACACACATGCACGAACACACTTGTACAGCTAACCCTTCACTGTTAACAATTTTTGTGAATTACACTGTATTTAACTGTAATGTGAACTGTATTTTACTGTAGGGCAGTTATTCAGTATGTTACTGTATTTTAAAGTTGCATTGTGAAAACTACTGTGTGTTTTACAGATATACAATACTGTAAATACATACACAGCAATGTAAATGGTGCTGTAAGTGTACAGTATTTTTGCTGTAATTGATTTGCAGTAAGTTACTGGCAAACTGCTGCCAATAAGTTACTGTAGATTCTACAGGAACTTGTTAATAGCCCTTACTCTAACTTACCCTACACACTAGTACGGCTATCTTTATGGGGACGTCCCAAATAGCCCTGTCACGATATCTATTTTTTGTTGTAAGATATATTGCACCAAAAGATATTGCGATAAACGATAATATTGTAATTTTAAGACCATTTTATGCCACTCATTATATAATGTCAGAATGACGATATAATATCACAATGCAAGTACACTCTTTCAAAAAACACACACTATTTTATTCTTAAGAATATTTAATTTAATTATAGTCATTTTAACAATTCAGTAATTAGGCATTGGAATCAGAATGTGAAAATGCATATCCTAAATTAATAATAGTGTTAACAAAAAAGTGCAAGGTGAAAAGTAATATATTTGCTACCAGATCTATTTTCAGTTGTCAGACATCCACATGAAAATATATTATAGTAATTTATAGTAAATACTATAGTGTTTTTAACCATACTGACACCTCCAGTAGAGGTAGAGATGTTGCACAATCAGTTAAAATGTTGCTAGACCTGTTTTTATGTATGGGCAATATATATTGCATCACTAAAAATAATTGAATTGATTTCCGTGTGTTGTGCGATAAGTCGATATATTGATTATTGTGACAGGCCTAGTCCCAAATACATATTGGGCTCTATTTCAATGATCTAGGCACAAAATCTAAAGCGCAAAAGCATTAAAGGCATGTCTAAATCCACTTTTGCTAATTTAAGAATAGAAAAATACGCTCTGCCTTGGTGCATGGTCTAACAGGGTTGTGCTTATATTCTTAATGGGTTATGGGTGTGTTTTGAGCATAATGTGCATTAAACCAATCAGAGTCTCATCTCACATTCCCTTTAAGAGTCAGTTGTGTTGCGCCATGGTGCATTTGCTATTTACATGGCGGTCTTTGTAAGAGGAAAATCTAAACGCTCACTAGCGAGAAAACTGTTAAGCAGATCATCTGCAGCACGAGGATAAAGAATGAGACTCCTCCATTCAGCCTTTTTCTCTTTACTTTTACTCTTTATTTACTCCTTTACTTTCGTGGATAAGAAAACTGTGTTGTACACACGCCACTGAAGACATCCATTAGCCTACATTTTTAATTGTGTTTGCTAAGTGCAAAGATTTGTTTCAAAACTATTTCTGAATTCAGTTTTAATTTCCAGCAAATGAATAAATGAACAATAATAACAAAGTGTGGTCAAAAAAAAGAGTTATATGGTGATGCAGACGTCTCCAAAACCCGACAGGTGGACAAATCTATACTTGTTTTTATCAAAACAAATATAAATATGCATATAATAAATAACACTGCTAGTAATAATAACATTATACAAATGCAAATTGTCATGAATAAACTGGAAAAAAAACTCTGAGATGAAGAAGGCATAAAGTTTTTCTTATATATTCATAAACAATAATACATTTGTAACATTTTAATCTTATAATTTGTTTTCTTATATAAAGATATTTGTGTATTGCTGTACATCCTGTGTGTATTAAGCAATGTGTAAGTGGACCTGGAAAGGCACATAATGCTCTGCGCTGGACATTTGACCAGCTTTTAGTTGGTCAATGGCATGGTTTATTTCAGTTCTTCAAAATAGCAACACACCAACAATGCGCATTAACATATCTCCTTTTTAGAGGAGTGGTGCAAATGGATTTGCTCTCTAAACAATGTGGTGCAAAACATAAAAATTACAGTTGCGCTGGTCTGAAATAAGCAATAAATTGTGGTATACGTGTCTTTCGTCTTATTGCGTGAGGTGTATGATGGGGCCCATCGCTATTTTTATTATTTTTTATTTTTTATTGTACAGACTGTATATTCTGTCCTCCTCCCCTAATCTTACCTCTAAACTCAACCCTCAGAGGAAACATTCTACAGTTTTACACTTTCAAAATACTTCATTCTGGTTGATTTATCAGCCATTTTCCTCATTGGGATCAATGGATGTCCCTGTAAGATCAATGTTTTTTCTATTGCTATACTTAAGGAGACATTTGGTCCCCACAATGTAATGATTACAATATATACACACATCCATCAGATGTCAACAGTGAAATAAAAGTATTGTTTAAAGCAACCTGAAATATGCATTTTAGCTTCAACATCAGGACACTAACTGTTGAATATTTTCTTTTAGTTTCCATCGAATGCAACTGTTCACTCTTCCACTAAACACAGACCCCTAGTGTGTGCGTGTATGTGTGTGATTGTCTTTGACCCTGACTGTTGACAGCACTTTTTTTTTTTAGCTTTCAGCCATTGTTTTCATGCCAAATCATTCTACCAAATGCACACAGATGAACGCTGAGAGCACGGACCAGCTTTTACAAAGGTAACAGTTGGTTGCCAGCGGTCTGTCAGAGACAAGAGATGCTCAACATCCTCACAAAATGTATTCAGTGCAGAACAATTACTATGATAGTAAAGCTGCAGTTTAATTAATCAGGCATGGGTTTACCAAACTATGATGTAACTTACGGCTATTTCTATATCCGTTTTCAAGGTATGCTGCGGTTTGGAAAAGTCAAGGTTTTATAACCGTCAACATTTTCTGCAATACCGTTCCTAAGGTATGTGTATGATTTTTTTATTAACTTTTTTGATTTTTGTGTTTTAGAACAACAGTATGTCTAGCAAAAAAGATCTCCAAAGATGCAGTTTTAAATTGTAAAAAGAAGATCTGTTTTTGAAATAAATGAAGATATCAGAAGTCAATAATTCATTAGGATTTTTTGACATGTTTACTGCTTTAAAACATTTTCAGTGTTTCTTAAAATAAAATATATTGTGTTTAAAAGGAAAAAAAAGTTTTAGTTTTTGACCCAGACATGTAAAAAGAATATATTTTAGAGCAGTAATCACAATACCGCGAAACCATAATTTTTTATCCAAGGATATCATACTGTTAGAATTTTATACCGGCCCATGCCTACTCACGGCTAAACTATTATAGTACGATGCATCGTTTGGGAAGTGAATAATGTAGTGAAGAGTATTTCCCAAAACTGTAGTTGCAGATCTATCGTTTGCTAAATGTAAAACGTCCATTATGACACAAAATCTGCATCAAATTATTCTTTTTTTGTTTTGTACAAATTATAATTTATATGAGAATATAAATTATATTGTTTTACAGGCACACACACACACACATACACACACACACACACTTGTTAAAAAATCCAATATTTTGGTAAAAACATAGTAGGGATGCTCATTTAGTTTTTTTTACCAACCGACAACCGCAGCTCGTTATCCAAATATTAACCGTTAACAGATAAATATGAAAATATTATTTAATAAAAAAAATTATTGAGGTTTCTATTTTGTGACACATTAAATATTTTTAAATACTGATTTATTTAATCATGCGAACAGCAGCATACAGAACATAACAGAACAATTTCACGCATGCACCTGCAGTGTTTCCAGCAGCATAGAAAAAAAGAATAAACTAAATAAAAATAATAAAATAAACAGGCCTGCCCTAGATATTTTTCTTAATGACAAATTTAGATTACAAAACGAAAACACTGACTGAATCTTTTTTAAGAACCGGCATTTGCAGTTTTTTTTCCAATCATGTTTTTTTCGTCCGTCATCTAAAAATATCAGGCTATTAAATCGATCAATCAACTTAAAATATGCATTTGATTAATGCTTCGTTGTTATTATGTCACAAAACCCCTTTTAACATTATAATAGAAGTCATTAGTTTAAAGATTAAGTCGTAATGACTTATTTTCTCCGTCTCAGCATCAGCGCTGGTTTGTGTCAACTCGTCTGTCAAACTGTGACTAGAAATAATTTTCTTTCATTTTGCTTCTTTGACAAAATACATCTGTAGGCACGTGTGGTTGCACGTTACCATCCCGGGGTCTACAAATATTTGTTGCACATCAGGGGCCGATCACAGCGAACGCGCTTTTCCGTAGCAAAAATGCAAGGCACACCGCAGCACACTGCCTTTTATGTTGACAAGAAAAAAAAGAAGCGTGGTGCTCTTTTTTTTTACGTCACTATAGGAAACGACGAGTGTTACTGTCCATGTTGTTATAGTTGTAATATACAGAATAACATTGTGATATCCATGATTTGTAAAGTAATATGCCTACAGCTCTGGCTAACTTGAAACTGCGACCACAAGTTTCTCCTCCATCATTAAAAAAATATCCGTCGTCCTGACAACACAAATATTGCAGGCACCTCAACAGAAACCCTGCTCTGCTTTCATTTGATTGAAGAATGAAAAAGACACGACTGACGTAACGCACTATTCTGCTCAGGGTTGAGTATTATTTCAACCGCGAGCACACAGCGCACAACAGCATAACGCGCAAAACAGTTAATAAACCATTGAAAAAATGGTTTCTCAACGCAAAAAGTGCGTTCGATGTGATTGGTCCCTTCTGCAGCCAAACTTAAAAAATATATAAAATAATATTTTTAATCGTTTAACTGATACCATTAATCGGTTACAAACGCACCATTTTAGTTAATAGTTAATCAGTTATTTTGAGCATCCCTGAAATATAGTTTTCCATATGTAAACACACTAATAGAGCTTATATTTCTTTTACAAACATTATGAAGAATATAACAATGTAATGTGTATTTATATAGCGTATTTATCGTGTATGGCCATACACCCAAAGCACTGTACAACATGAGGGGGGTCTCTCCACACCACCACCAGTGTGCAGCATCCACTTGGATGATGTGACGGCAGCCACAGGACAACGGCGCCAATGTGCTTACCACACACCAGCTATAGGTGGAGTGGAGAGACAGTGACAGAGCCAATTGGGATGATTGGGAGGCCATGATGGGTAAGGGACAATAGAGGGAATTTGGCCAGGACACCGAGGTTATACCGCTAGTCTTTGGAAGAAGTGGGATTTAGTAAGTCAGGACCTTGTTTTAACATCTCATCCAAAAGACGGTGCTCACTGACAATATGGTGCTCGCTTCACTTTACTGGGGCATTAGGACTCACAGACCACAGGTTGAGCACCCCCTGCTGGCCTCACTAACATCACTTCCAACAGCAACCTAGTTTTCCCATGCGGTCTCCTATCCTGATACAGACCAGGCCTTGCTTAGCTTCAGTGAGTAACTGGTCTTGGGCTGAAAATAATAATCTAAAAATTAAAATACATAAATAAAAAAAACCCCATAAAATACAGATAATTTACAGATTTCTTTTACAGTGTATGAAGCATCTGAACATATTGTTTTCCCTGTAAACACTGAAATGTTGTGAGTGTCTGGATGGCATCCAATCAATTGTTGTCTAAAATAAGAACGTGTCATTTTGCCCTTTACATGAAACTGGATGTTTTATTATTATTATTATTTTTTTACTATTTCCATCAGAGTCGAGGTGATTATCAACAACTTTCCCTCTAACTGACCGCAATTTTCCTTAGAGACCAGAATGAAGATTTATTTTCTTTTTCCTTCACATGCAGACGCGACTCGAGCCCTCATTACAGATGAGCTGCATTATGACATCATCGACGCATGATTCATTAGGATTCACTGCTATTATGACATCAACACAATTGAACAGCAAAGCTCCTCTGAGACTCGCACAAGCTGCTCTCAAATGCTTTATTTTGAGTTTTGCAGTGTAGTGATATATAAGTCAACCCAAAACACTTTAAGTACACTCCCAAAAAGATTTAATGTTTCTTCAGAGTACAAAAAGAGAATTTGGAGGAAATACTGTTATTAAAATGAGCTTGTCTGATGTTTACTTTTTTTATATAAATATATATTATTACACACACGCACGCACGCACGCACACACACACACACACACACACACACACACACACACACACAC
>CAIGQZ010000253.1:7447474-7471782 GCA_903798205.1 Danio tinwini
TTGTTCCAGATGTGAAAACCGTTGAGGTGCATCTACACCACATTCACCCTCACGTCTCGCCAAAACCCACGGCAGTCTTTCTAGCTTTTTCCCTAACCTTGATCTATTACCCAGACCGGGGCAAAACTGTGCTCACACCAGAGAGGTGAGTGTTAGTTTCACCCACAATCGATTTCTTTCGTCTTTAATGGATGGCTTTATTTAGCCGCTAGAAAGAGCAGCACTCTTTCATACACGGGCAGGCAAGCTGTTTAATAGACCCAAATCTATATTTCATTAAAATGATGACATTCAGCACCCCCTGCTCGCTCTTAAGTCCTGTCCTATCGATCGCCGGCCGCTTAACTCTTGTAGTCATGAGATAAATGGGACTGTTTGTAGGTGGCGCTCTCTTTTTCTGTATCCCAATTTTCATGGCTCTTGATTTCTGCCCATGTCAGGCAGGTTCGGAGGTCAATGTAAAGCCTCTGCGCGGATTTCTCATCAGTTTGGACTAAATCTGAGGTACGATTTGCACATAGTTGGAGGAAAATTGCCTCGGGTTGCAGACCGATTCATCTCACTCAGTCGACTCATATCTGCTCCATTTGTCACCGGGACAACAACAAAAACGGTTGTATCGATTCCATAACCAGAAAGCGCAAAAGTCCTCACTGATGTCATTAAATGTGTAAACAACATTTTGATGAACTCAGTTTGGTTTTTGCTTTCTCTTTGCATTCTTGCACAGGGTCTGTATATGTATGTATGTACAGGATTGAATATAGAGTTTTTGCAATTGTCTGAAACCTAAATTAATGCTTTCATTCAGCAAGGATGCATTCCATTAGTCAAAAGTGACAGTAAAGATGTTTATAATGTTTAAAAAGTAAAATGAGTATCAAATAATCTGTTTCAAATAAGCATCCATCATGATTTTAATAACAAATATTTTATTGGTTTTGACAATAACAAAAAATAAAGATAATAAAATGTGCTATGATAATAAATCTGCATTTTAAAATAGTTTTAAAGCATCATGCGAAAGTGAAGATTAAATTACATTTTAAATTCAATAAATATAGGAAAAGTTGTTTTAAAGCCTTGGAGCCTTGAATAGGGGACTTGTGTGGGGGCTCGTCCAGGATGGAAGTGAGGTTTAGGGGAGTGAGTGTAACGGAGGCCAGCTAGCGAAGTGCTATGCAGGTTAACCTCACTCCTCTGACTTCTAAAAGGTGCTTTAGTGACAGACGCTAGAGGCCATGGTCTTTAGACTCCTTGTTAGAGCAACCGACTCCGATGCAAAGAATAACTGGTTCGATCTCAGCTCAGTGCAGGTTGGGTGCAGTAGGACTGGCGAGTTACATGTGGGGGCTCGTCCGGGATGGGATGGACGTTTAGAGAGGTGAGTGTAAAGTAGGCCACCTAAAGAAGTGCTATGCAGGTATACCTCACACCTCTGACTTACAAAAGTTGCTCTAGTGACAGATGCTAGAGGACATGGTCTTTAGCCTTCTTGTTAGAGCAACCGACTACCATGCAAAGAATCGCTAGTTTGATCCCAGCTCAGCGCAGGTTGGGAGCAGTAGGCCCGGTGGGTTACACGTGGGGACTCGTCTGGGATGGGAGTTAGGTTTAGGGGGTGAGTGTAGGTGCTCTAGTGACAGACACTAGAGGCCATGGTCTTTAGTCATCTTGTTAGAGCAACAGACACTTATACAAAGAATCGCCGGTTTGATCCCAGCTCAGACCTGGTTGGGTGCAGTAGAACCAGTGGGTTACACTTGGGGACATGCCTGGAATTGGAGTGAGGTGTAAGAGGGTGAGTGTAACAGAGGCCAGCTAGAGAAGTGCTATGCAGGTAAACCTCACTCTTCTGACCTTTAAAGTTGCTCTAGCAACAGATGCTAGAAGCTATAGTCTTTAGCCTCCTTGTTAGAGCAACCGACTCTCATGCAACAAATCACTGGTTCGATCCCAGCTCAGACTGGGTTGGATGCAGTAGGACCAGTAGGTTACACGTGGGGGCTCGTCCGGGATGGGAGTTAGGTCTAGGGGAGGTGAGTATAACGGTGGCCAGCTAGCGAAGTGCTATGCAGACAAACCTCACTCCTCTGACTTCAAAATTTGTTCTAGCGACAGACGCTAGAGGTCATGGTCTTTAGCCTCCTTGTTAGAGCCACTGACTCCCATGCAAAGAATCGCCAGCTTGATCCCAGCTCAACGCAAGTTGGGTGCAGTAGGACCGGTGGGTTACACTTATAAAACATATAGTATAATAATATATGTGTATACATATTTTATACATACAATTCACTGTAATGTAGTATTTGCAAAATACTGCTAATATACAACAGAAAAAAACTGTTAATTATAAAAAAATATTAAGTAAAAAATTAATTAATATAGTGAAATAATGCGTAATTAAAACAAATATTTTTAAATTAAAATTGCATAAATTAAATGCAGAAGTTTATATTATTTATTTTTTATGAATTAATAATTTATTATTATTACAATTAAAGTACATATTCTAATTAAAATAAATCCAGACTTCCAAGTAATGCAACTGTCAATTAATGAAGTTCTTCAAATAAAAAACCCTAGCATGTAGAATTATTATCTTGACATGTTCTTGAACTACAAGTTCCATGAGATTCACCCATATAGTATGAGTGTCTCTCGATTTCTCACTCCCACTGCAAACCACGCTATAAAATGTGCATTATTTTAATGAGTTAAATAAATGTGTGTGTTTGTCGTTCATACATACGCTCTGTGCCAAGATTATTTACAGCCAATTTAGATAAACAAGCCAAATCTGTCCATCAATTAGCCTTTTGCCCTCTTGTCTTGATAAATCTTTGCTGTATAAACACCTCCCTTTAACAGCACACAACGTTTCCTGGGATTCACATCTGTAGCTCAAACAGTGCTGGGTGAATTGCGTGCTAGTTTTTAATGGTTAGGGTTACTGTAATGTTCAGATCTATAAACTGCATACTGTTTGAGCTGCAGCGCATAGCAAGCGTCATTAAAGTATGATAATATATTCCTAAGTCAAATGAAGTCAGTAGCTCACATTCACATGAGTACATTAAGGAGGGCTAATAATTCTGACTTCAACTGCATCTTTTAGTTTCTATTCGCCTGAAATGCACACATTCATAGCTTGCATACTTTTCAGCATGGGCACCGTTTGATCCAGTTGACAGAGAGACTACAAAGAAGCTTGACATAATTTAATATGTTGTGGAAAGCGGCGGTGTTTATGATGAACTGGCAGTAATCCGACAGGCTCTTGAGGGTAAACACGCTTGACATTTTCTCGTTGACCTTACGTCTGCTCTTCCAGGAGCTGTCTATAGAATCCAGCCTATAGAATCAACTGCTTAACAAGCTCCGACCCGCACGTTCTGCTTTCATGTCATGCAGAAGATGCTCAAACTAGAACAATTTACACGCGTCTGTTGCGCCTTTAGGGGAATAACTTTGGTATGTCTCTCATGTTTAGAAGGGATCTTTATTCGTTTTTTTAATTTATTTGCACTTTTTAATCGCTTTATAGAGTACTGATCTCTACTATGACAGCTTTTGATGTTTAATGAACTCCAACACAGGCTCATTTTGAAAACTTAGCCCTATATACATTTCTGAAGAGCGTGAATTATGTAGCCAGAAGTCGTACGTCTTTAAAACAAATGCGGAATCAGTGGCGTAAAGTAACTTATTACAAATACTCAAATTACTGTAATTGAGTAGTTTTCCTCAGGAATTGTAATTTACTAAGTAGTTTTAAAAATGTGTACTTTTACTGTCCCTTGACAGGGCTCGAAATTAACTTTTTTACTTGGTAGCACCGGGACTCCCAACTTCAAAAATTTAGGAGCACCAGAAAAAATTTAGGAGCACCCACCAAAAATGAATGAGCACCACTGCAAATTGTATATTAAGGGATTTATTGTATTTGAAAACAACATCAATCAGGATTAACAATAACCAGAAACAACTAACTAATCCTGTGATGACTTGATATCTGTGCAATAATTTCAAAATGAATGTCTAATAATTATTCAATTCAGTTCAATTCAACTTTATTTGTATAGCGCTAATACAATGTAGATTGTGTCAAAGCAGCTTCACATGGAAGTTTATAGTGAATTGAAACAGTGTCAGTTCAGTTTTCAGTGTTTAAGTTCAGTTTAGCTTAGTTCAGTGTGGGTTAATAATCACTACTGAGAGTCCAAACACTGAGGAGCAATTCCATCGATGCGCAGCTCTACAGATCCCGAACCATGCAAGCCAGTGGTGACAGCGGCGAGGAAAAAACTTCACCAATTGGCGAAAGTGAAGAATTTAAAAAACCTCGAGAGAAACCAGGCTCAGTTGAGCACGACCATTTCTCCTATGGCCAAACGTCTTGTGCAGAGCTGCAGTCTAGGCGCAGTAGCTGGACCTCAGCGAAGACACGTCTGTCCTTGGAGCATCACAGGAATCAGTCTCATGCTCTCCATCATGACCACCACAGCAGCAGCTCAGGATACGGCCTGGTCCAGAAACCTTGGGATCGTCTCGTCGCTGGTCTTGGATCGCATCAGTGGCACTGCATAGTCTGAGGGTCTCGAGATGAGTACCCCCAGGTGGAAATACAGGATAAGGAGAATAATTAGCATAGCTGCTGTTCATAGTGTATATAAACAAGAAGCAAAATCATGTGTGGGGCACATCATGCGTCATACTGCTATGTAATGCACTGAGTGTATGCTTTACTAAAAAGATAGGTCTTTAATCTAGTTTTAAAGAGTGAGAGTGTGTCTGAGCCTCGAACATTATCAGGAAGGCTATTCCAGAGTTTAGGGGCCATAAATGAGAAGGCTCGACCTCCTTTACTCGATTTTGCTATTCTAGGTACTACAAGAAGCCCTGAGTTTTGAGATCTTAAAGAGCAGGTTGGATTGTAGCGAGACAAGAGGTTGGTTAGATAAACAGGAGCTAGACTATTTAAGGCTTTATAGGTAAGAAGCAATATTTTAAATTCAATACGAATTATAAAATATTATTAATGACGATGTCAATAATACTTACAATGAATTACATTTGTCATTATCATGCTGCCCTGGATGTGCTTGAATGCGAGTTATGTACTGTAAAAGGTCCTGCTGTTACTTTATAAAAAATAGATTTATGGTTTGCATCAAACAAAAATTAAGCATTGCAGTAAGTAATATTTATTTTGCACTATTGTTTTTATATGCATGTCAATTTAATAAATAATATTTCTGCTACAAAACAAACGTAAGATTATAATAAATCATTCAATCCAATGCTGAAAGCTGCAAATCAGTAAATAGAAAAATAATATACATCTCAAGAAAGAATGGACCAAAGAATGTAAGAAAAGTTTCACTTCTGCCACTCTTTAAAAGTTTTGCTTTCGGTTTGTGTCATTGTAAATGTTCAGTCTCTTTATGCTGTGATTTTCATTTTTCTGAGTTTGTGGAAAAGCAGGCGAGTCAGCCGGCCCAATATAAGAGCAGGCAGAGCAGGATTCCCGTGATGACCACCGGCGCAAATACCTTTCTTTGTTATGAGCAGCAGATTCATTTTAAACTAGTAAAGGCGAGCTTCTTTGGCGATGATGTGTTGGATTTTACATTTAGCGGACATTTGCGCTGAACACGCAGTGAATGCAATGCATCGAGATTCGGGCACCTTCTCCGAAAACACTCGATTAATCTCGGCTGGCACCCTTAAAAGCTCCCTGTTTTCTGACAGCGGAAAGCCTTGAATGATTGACAGCTAATATGAACCAATATAGCGACAGGGAAGTCCGATTCAGCACGTTTTTAGAAAAAATCGAAACTGGTGACACTATAACCATTATATGCAGTCGCACAAATGCTCCCAAATATATTATAAAGTCGCATAGATTAAATTTAGGGCGCATATGTGACCAAAATGGTCGCAATTTGGAGCCCTGCTTGAGTACATTTTTAGTGCTGTATCTGTACTTTTACTCCACTACTTTCCTTCATCCTGCAGTCACTATTTTTTCTTGTCTATGGGGATTAGAAAGTTCAGTCCTGTGAATCCTGTCCAATCAAATCGCACACAGAAGGTAAATCGCATCATAATGAACTACCTCAAGACATGGGCGATTTATAATTGCAGAAAACTGTTTGGAAGCATTAAAAGTGTCCATGAAGATGTCCAAAATCTTTACACACATTGACCCAGAGACTGTTTAGATGCATGTCACTGATGAGAAAATGACGGATGTTTACTGTATGATGACCAACAATGGCCTCAAACAGCCAGCAAGCACAAGACGTCAAATTGACATTGTACCCTAATGTCATGGGGACATTGCAGTTTGTTTGAATATGAAAATCATGTTGACGTCAGAACTCGACGTCAGGCCAACGTCCAACCTAAAACAATCCAAACAAAAAAAACGTTTGGATTTTGGCCACTTTCTAACACAACCTCAAATCGACCAATTATCGACGTCATTATTGGACGACTAAATAACATTGTCCTTAGACGCTGGCTAGACATTGAATTTTACAACCTAAATCTAACCTAATATTAACGTCTTATGACCTTGTGCGCCTGCTGGGCAATAACTAAATGCACTACAGAATGTTACGTTTACACACATCCACAAATTACATGTAAATGCATCAGCTTTTTACAGCATAATACTCACTACTCACTACTCTAGTACTTTTGAAAGGGCTACTTTTTACTCATACTTTGAGTAATATTTACAACAGATACTTTTACTCTACTTACACTACATTTTTAGGCAAGTAATGGTACTTTTACCTGAGTCAAATTTTTCAGTACTCTTTTCACCACTGTGCGGAATGATGGGGCGGTCTGACACCGTTTCTTTTTCGCTCTTACCAGTTGACCGCTTACCCCTGTATTTTTCCAATAGCTTGTTGTGTACGTTGGTGGACTTGAGACACAGAGAGAGGAGTTGACCACGGTGACGGTGTTCGAGTCCAGTGAAGAATGATTCCAGAAAGCAGGTTTTGGTTATATATATAAAGTCAAAATAAATCTAACTTATATGGTTTTATATTTCTTTTCATAACCATACTGTATGCCTTTTTGCTGGAGCAGATGCTACATTTGAATATTTTGTATTTATTATTGTTGTTACAGTTTTCTGGAGCGTGACATCACCCCGTTGAATATACGAGTGTCATATAATGTGTGGGCTCAGACCATTTTGCACATTTAAAAACTAGCGTGACAGGACTTTTACTCTTGGTTTGTGTGATTAGCATAGGTGACAGTGGCCTGTTGCACGGAGTTGCTTCACACAACTGACAATGAAACCCTGGCATCATGTGTTGCAATGTCCTATTAGAAAGTTTTATTTCAATAAATGCTCATTTCGGTTTGTTTAAGGTGTGTTTCAAAACCATTGTATTTTTATGTTTTTATGAAGTGGTTTTAACTGAGAAGATCAAATACCTTGGACAAAATTCAGTAGACCACTCCACATTCAGTGGGTCAATGGGTCTATGAACATCAGAATTAATAATAGTCAAAGCACATATGCGGACCACTTCTTTAAATGAGCAGAGAGATGCGCACATCCTGAAACCGTTCAAAATAAAATCTCCGCTCTCTGAAATCCATTTAGGTGATGAGGCTGCTCTGTTGCTGTGCTCATTCACTTAAATCATCAACTGATGGATGAGGCGTTCATCGTTGCATAAACCAGCACTTGAATATTACGTCTGATTCTCTGACCCTGCTTACAGTGTACAGTGGGTGAAATAAGTATTGAACACATCACCATTTTTCTCAAACTAATTACTAACAGTGCTGTTGACTTGAAATTTTCACCCGACATTGGTAAAACCAACACAATTCATATATGCAAAGTAAACAAAACTAACTACTTTACAAATGAAGTTATGTGTAATAAAATAAAATGACACGGGGTAAAAGCATTGAACACATGTAGAAAGGAAGGTGTAGAAAGGCATAAAACCAACTCTCTGCCCTTCATCATTGTAAATGAATATTAGCTGCTTCATACTTCTACATTAGCAGGATGATGAAAATGAAACCAGGGTGGATATTTCAGCAAGACAATGATCCAAAACAAAGCCATATAGACCTTTTTCTTGGTTGCTGCATGGAGGGCGCCACAGCAGCCAGCGTCTTCCGGTAGAATGTTTAGAACTTCCGTTTACATCGTTTACAACTGGTAATTTGCACCCCGAAAAATGGGTTTTAATAGCGTTTTGAGTAGATTACAGAGTGTTTTTGTGACACAACTTTGAAATGTGTGTGTTAAAGCCGTTATCTGTCAGATGTGGTTCAAGCGCGAAAAAAAAACGTTCTCCTAGTTCACATGTCTGCCGTCAGAAATCCAGTGTGTGTGTGTGCGTTTCCCCGGCCTGTCAGCTGTTAGCTTAGGGGCTCTTCAACACACACACAAACACACACACACACACACACGCACACAATACTTCACTGCACCATAGAGCAAACCAGATTACTGGCATGAAACAGGTAAGTCATGCAATTTACAAAAATGACCAATAAAAGTCCGTTACTAATACTCTGCTGGCTGATTTGCTGTTCATTCTAATCGCGAGCCGTTTATGTTTCATTTAGGCCGTACTTACACTACTTACAGTTGCCTTGAACCTGGCCAAAGCACGCTTGTCCCCCCTCCCGTCTCCCCCAACAGACCGCATGCACATTACATTCAGGCCTGGGCGCGCTTAAGTCATCGATGACGTGCTGCTCAGTAAGCGAAATGCAGTATCCGCTTGTTAAGTGTGACGTCACTCGAAGGGGCTTCCGGCTCCAAGCGCTCTATGAAACTGAATGAGGAGACTCATCAAATGCTAATAATAAATGTTTATAAAGCTCTGTAATACTTTAGAAAATCACGATGGCAATATATATGTCCATGCCTAAAATCTGATGGCCAGAAAGTGATACATTTTTTATAAATTGTTAAAATGTTGGTATTTGTGATGCAGCAAGCCCAGAGATTGTTGTGTACACTTTGACTTTATATAAAATTCACTTTAATTTGTGATATGAATAAAAAGATGATCATAAATGAATATTTTGTCAATTCAAATGAGTGGCGGCTTGGACCCGAAAACAGTATTACATACGTCACCATCAAGTCACCACTTAACAAGCGGATAACTTTAAAACTGTTTTTAACTCTTTTACAAAAAAGGCTTTAATAACAACTGAAATTTGTAAATTTCTTTAATGTGTAATGTGTATACCCCTTCTGTTTGTAATTCTTTTGTTTTTTTTTGTTTTCTTTTTCTAATTTTTTTTTCCATTTTCTTTATAATGTACTGTGATTGTATATTCTCATTTTTCGCAAAATAAAATAAAGGACAGTGCAGATTTCTTTAGTTATATCGTTTAAGACGTTTGACGTGACACGCAGTCTAATATTTCACTTAACAGATCAGCCACATTTGACGCTCATAAACAATCATAAAGTCCTTGTGCCGCAGGAATTAGGAGGTTTGCTGAAGCTGCAGCTGTGGTGCAGTGAAGGGTTTGCGCCTTTAATAATCTACGACAGTTTGCGTTCATTGAACAGTACGAATGATTAATTAATCCATATGAAACAGTCCCTTAAAAGTCACGTCTCGCTTTCAGTTTCGGGCTTAGGCACGCTTGCACTCACACTGTAAGCGTACCCCGCCTGAGCCATATTGAACCGCGCTCAGGCCCGTCTCTTCCAACCGGGCCAGGGCCGCCCAAGTGAACTGTTCCTGAGCCCGATTCAGAGCACTCACTTCTCAAACGATCCGGGAAAGGGGCCTGGGCTCGGTTCGGATAGCATAGTGTGAGCACGCCCTTAGTGTGTAGTATTTACCACGGTTTGTGTTTTGCTGTCATTTTAAAACGTCACTTTATTTTCACTTTGTCACAGTTATTAAATCAGTGTGTTAGTGGGACAGGACAGTAGGCTACGTGTGTGTGTCAAACATTTTGGTGAACTATGTTTGGGTTGGTTATATATTTGAAAAAAAGAGGAAACTGTTGACTTTAGCGATGACGAGGCTTCATTTAAACGGCAGAAGATGTCGTCTGACAACGAGGGAAAAATGTCTCACAGCGGATGTTTTCCATCCTATTAGATTGCATTTTTTTAAATGATCAGTCCAGGAGGTGGCGCTGATCGACAACAGTATTAGTTCAAAGATGATAAAAGCAGGTAAAATAGATTAAAACTATCGTTTCAAAGCTGTCCGAATGCGACTGTTTACACGCATCAGCTGTTCTTATCAGAAGTTCTTAGCATTCTCCTTGCGCATACACGCAAAGCATAATGGGTAATTTTCCATTCTAAGAAAAAGGTCATATATATACAGTTGAAGTCTATTAGACTATTAGTTATTAAGACTATTAGTTATTAATAGTTTTAATAACTTGTCTCTAATTCTCTGATTTATTTTATCTTTGTCACGATGACAGTGCATAATATTTTACTAGATTTTTCAAGACACTTCTATACAGCTTAAAGTGACATTTAAAGGCTTAACTAGGTTAATTAGGTTAACTAGGCAGGTTAGGGTAATTAGGCAAGTTATTGTATAACATTGTTTGTTCTGTTGACTATCGAAAAAAGTAGCTTAAAGGGGCTAATAATTTTGACCTTACAATGGTTTTAAAAAAAATTAAAAACTTTTTTAAGTTTTTTAAAGAGCCCCTATTACACATTGAAAAGGGTCATATTTCGGTTTTATGGGTCTCCAACAACATACTGATATGTATGCAACGTCAAAAAACACGTTCATGGTCTTATAATATGCATTTATTTTTACCTAATTATCCCAGCGACTCCCATATGAATCGTTCAGCGATTCATTTGTTTCCAAACACCTGCTTAGCAAGAAGCTAATCTGCGCTGATTGGACCGATGACAGCCTGTTGCCATTGGTCGACAGCGTTCAGCGCGAGACAGTAAAATGCCCAGCGTGGTTTATCAAGCCCGCGGGTCGCCAACATTGGTATAGGATCCGATCGCAGCGGACGCCCGAAACACGCTTCAAAGTAAACTTACTAGTTTAACACCACAGTAAACAGTACCCGGTTCTCAAAAGCAAAAGCTAAACTATTCTGAACCTTGACTGCTGCACGTGCGCAGGATCAGCTAACAGTGGCCATAGCAACGACAAACGGCAGTGGAACGAGCTCACGAAAGCATTTAAATCTGTAAACAAAGCAGCACGCGTCGCGTTTACAACGTGGCATTAGACGCGATATGAGAATATAAAGAGTTAACCTGATACAGTACACGCGATTACTAGTAACAAAACATGTAGATCATTTCTATTTGCAATCATTGCTGTGGCACCTCGTCCGTGAACAGCTATAAGTTCTGAGTGCTTACCTGTACTCTGCTTTTCTAATCGATCACATCCCCAGCCGGGAGGTTGTAGCATCCTCTGTCCTCTGACCAGCTATCTCCGCGGGCTCCCGCTCTCCATTCGCAAGCCTTTTCCAGCGTTCAGCAGCCAGCCAATGTACCTAATATTTTGTCCTTATTTTGCCTGCACCCCTGGTGTCGTCTGTCCATTACAAGATGGAGGCAGAAACTAAGCGTGCAGATTTCTGAATGACTCCTTTCCCTCACACTTCCAATAATTTCCAGGTAAACACAGCGTCTTCATGAACGTCTAGCTGCTGTGTTAGTGGGCGTGCCGCAGGTTTGAATTTTGCCAGGTCTGCGCGCGCAACCATTATGTTTCGCGACAACGTCACCGCGAAACAGCTGAAGATTCGTTATGACGACGATTCATTTAAACCACTATGAGTCGACTCTTTTATTGATGAATCAATAGTTTTAAAAACTGTCCACTTTCAGATTTAAGCTTTAGCTGGATATTTCACTTCACTTAGAGCCGTGTTACACACTACATGAAAGGTCATTTTCAAAAACCCATAATAGGGGCTCTTTAAATTTTTATTGTAGCCGAAATACAACAAGATATATTGTTATTTATTATTATTATTTGTATATTATTATTTTTATTTATTTAAACGCACTGCTAGCACACTTTTATCTCCAAACATTATGTAAAAAGGAACTCTGCATAATAAGTTGTTAAAGGTATTAAATCTAATTCCACTTTTTCCCCTTTTGTGTTCAGAATCAGTCTTTTAAGTAAGAATTAGAGGGTGTTTATGCCTGTTTTTAGAACAACTCTTGCCTTTTAGATCATTTTAGACTCTCCTGCATGTTAAATACACCCACTAAAAGGGGTTATGAATATGGTCTTGCATGGCTCTTGAGACGATCTCTTTGTTATAGTCTAGACTAAAGACTCATCTGTTTAGTCAGGCATACAGTTAAAGTCCCACAGCTTCCTCTTAATCCAGCTGCAGTAGCCATGTGTGCCCAGAGCTGTTGTTTTATACATGCTCTTCTGCGCCAGCTCTCTGTTTACATGGAAAACTCTAATGATATACTGTATTACATTTGCAGTGGTGAGAAATCCCATATATCCCTCTGTGCAGTACACTTGATTTGACATTCCATTTGCAGTTTGACATAAATTGCAGCTGATACTTTCAGTTCTTCAAATTTACTTGTATACATATTGTATATGTTAAAGCAGCAAAAATATATATTTTTGCCTAAAATTTAAATGGTCTAGATTATTTTTTTAAATTATAGTGTCTGTCGGTATTGGCCACATACACTTACTCGCCCCTTTTTAATATTCTTCAGAGATTTTGATCTATATTAACATAATAGCATCACACAGTTGCTGCAGATTTGTCAGCTGCACATCCATGATGTGAATCTCCTATAACCACATCCTAAAGCTCTATTAGATTATGAACTGGTGACTGTGGAGGCCATGTGAGTACAGTGAACTCATTGTCATGCTCAAGAAACCAGTCTGACATGATTCGTGCTTTATGACATGGTGCGTTATCCTGCTGGAAGTAGCCATCAGAAGATGGATACACTGTGGTCATAAAGGGATGGACATGGTCAGCAGCAATACTCAGGGAGGCTGCGGCGTTGACACAATGCTCAATTGATACTAATGGGCCCAAAGTGTGCCAAGAAAATATCCCCCACACCATTAGACCACAAGTTACAAGGCAAGATGGATCCATGCTTTCATGTTGTTGATGCAAAATTCTGACCCTACCATCCGAATGTTGCAGCAGATATCAAGACTCATCAGAAAAGGCAACGTTTTTCCAATCTTCTATTGTCCAATTTTGGTGAGCCTGTGCAAATTGTAGCATCAGTTTCCTGTTCTTAGCTGACAGGGGTGGCACCTGGTGTGGTCATCTGCTGCTGTAGCCCATCTGTCTCAAGGTTGGACGTGTTGTGCATTCAGAGATGCTCTTCTGATTTTCTATCAGCTTGAACCAGTCTGGCCATTCTCCTCTGACCTCTAGCATCAACAAGGCATTTGCGGCCACAGAACTCCAGCTCACTGGATATTTTAATCACTCTGCAGCCAAAGACCAGTTACTTACTAAAGCTAAGCAGGCCTGAGCCTGGTCAGTACCTAGATGGGAGACCACATGGGAAAACTAGGTTGCTGTTCGAAGTGGTGTTAGTGAGGCCAGCAGGGGGTGCTCAACCTGTGATCTGTAAGTCCTAATGCTCCAGTATAGTAAAGGGGACACTATATTGCCAGTGAGCACCATCTTTTGGATGAGACGTTAAACCAAGGTCCTGACTCTCCGCGGTCATTAAAAATCCCATGGCATTTCTTGTAATAGGTAGCGGTGTAACCCCAGTGTCCTGGCCAAATTCCCACCATTAGTCCTTACTTATCATACACTCTCAGAAATAAAGGTATGCAAGCTGTCACTGAGGTGGTACCTTTTCAAAAGGTACAAATTTGTACCTACAAGATCTATATTAATAACTTAAGGGTACATATTAGTATCTAAAAAGTACAAAAGTGTTCCTCTTAAAATTTTTAGGTAATAATATATACCTTTGAGGTACCAATATGGATCCTTTAAGAACAAATTTGTACCTTTTGAAAAGGTACCACCCCAGTGACAGCTTGTGTACCTTTATCTCTGAGAGTGTAGTCTCCCAATCATCCCCATCAACTGAATTGGCACTATCACTGTCTCTCCACTCCACCTATAGCTGGTGTGTGGTGAGCGCAATGGCACTGTTCTTCTGTGGCTGCCGTCGCATCATCCAAGTGGATGCTGCACACTGGTAGTGATGTTGAGAGACCCCCCCTCATGGTTGTGAAATGCTTTGGGTGTATGGCCATACACAATAAATGCGCCATATAAATACACACATTACATTACATTACCTGCTTGACATCATTCAAGCATCCATGAGCAAAGATGCTACAGCTATTTCAAGATGCTACAGCATTCAAGCAACTGCTATTAAGATGGATGGGAATGCAAACAAATAACAAATGAATTCAGGTCTTATAAACCTTTTTGAATGAAACATGCCACATAATGAGATCATTATGCTCGGGTTTCATTCTACAGTTGGCATATGCTGTTTTACATTCCGCTAATGCACATTTAGCAGTCTGCTAGTTCTCTATTCTTAACATTGCCATCTTGCAGCGGTTGTTCCTGTCTTGTGACGCTTGTAATTATGCACAAAGAACCAGGCAGAAGACAGACGAGGTGAAGAAGTAATTTCATACCAATCACTGCTCATTACCTAACGAACATTGATGACACTCAGCCCTGGAGAGGCCACACAAACCGGTCCTGATGAGTTGTAATCACATTCTTATTTACCTCTTTGGAGATAACGAGGTTTTGGAACACAATTAAGCCGCAGTCAGGTTAAAGCAGGGTAATTCCAGCATTATTTCCTAGCCATGAATAATTAATGGCGGTATAATTGGTATTTATTTGCCTGCCAATGTCGGGCGTCGGAAATGCTTGTTAATTGTGTTTCCTCCGACTCGACTCTCAACAACTCTTTCGCTTTTAATTAATAGGAAATTAATTTTACAGTGCTCTGTTTGGACAGGGTTCGTTTACATATTACATGTACGAGCGATGCTGTTGTATGTTGCTGTTTAAAGTAGGAAATATAGCAAGTTCAGTTGAGCTTGTATGAAATCTGAACTTTCTGAACACTTTCTTTTGCACTCTCACTCTCTCTTTCTAACTCTAACCTATTCACTCGCTCACTAAGTCCCTCACTCTGAGAGCTCAATAATGTTGTTTGGTGACTGGGCTGGCCAATCCTGGAGCACTTTGACCTTCTTTGCTTTCAGGAACTTTGATGTGGAGGCTGAAGTATGAGGAGGAGCTCTATCCTGCTGAAGAATTTGCCCTCTCCTGTGGTTTGTAATGTAATGGGCAGCACAAATGTCTTGATACCTCAGGCTGTTGATGTTGCCATCCACTCTGCAGATCTCTCGCACTGAATGTAACCCCAAACCATGATTTTTCCTTCATCAAACTTGACTGATTTCTGTGAGAATCTTGGATCCATGCGGGTTCAATAGTAGTCTTCTGCAGTATTTGTGATGATTGGGATGCAACTCAACAGACGATTCATCTGAAAAATTGACCTTCTGACACTTTTGCAAATGATCAACTAGAAGTCAAGTTATTATTTGTTGCTTTTACAACTGGGATCAACAACAAGACTTTTGTCAGGTAGTGTAAGTTGCATATTATGTAAATTATGGATGTCCAGATCCGATCACGTTGATCGGAAATCGGGCCCAATCACATGGTTTCAGACTCAGAATCGGATGTTAGCTACCGATCAGGGCTCAAATACATATGTATCTATATATACTCTCAGTATTTGTTAACACATCTAGTTATGTGCTTGCACATAGTTAGACCTCTTTCTTGGCTTCACACAGAAACAGCAACGAGTGCAGCATGATATCACTTTGTTGCAGAGACGCTATTGGTTAAATGCTGGCAAAGTAAAAACATGGAAAGTGCGAGTATGTATGCGGTCTGGAAGTATTATAAAGTTGATGATAACAATATTGCCATAGCAAACTGTGAGATATGTAAACTTGCCATTGCAAGAGGTGGAAAGGAAAAGGCTACATTTAACACAACAAACCTGATAGGACACCTCAAAAACAAACGTAGAACCTCGATTTGAAATGCCGTTTCGCCACCGAGAAAGCTCTTCCAAGCCTTTATAAGAAGATTTTTGAAAAACTACTTGTCCTGTTTAAGCGGCAACCTCCCGCTATCCCTCGTGAAGCAAATATGGAAGTAACTGAAACTGCAATTCATAGTAATTCCACTAGTCCTGGCTCCATAATAAAGCAAATTTCTATTGACCCCACTGTAAAAATGACCAACTTTACTGCATAAAAAAAGGTGTTTACAGCCTGGTTCAAATAGCTAATATTACCCTTCATGACAACTGTGAGGGGGGTAAATTTTTTACTCATCCGTATCATTTTTATTAAGTTATATTAAGTCTGCATAATTAAGGGCGGGGCCACTTGAGTGACAGCTAGGTCTCGCTGGTCGCCGTCACTTCACCTCAGCTGATTCCGGCTGAGAAGTAGCTGAACTCAGCATATACATAATATTTTTGTTTTGTTTTATGTGGCTTTACGCAGTCAATTGCCTTTTGAAATTATTTCTTACAATCATCAGATGATCTGGCACGCTGTGTTCACTTAATTGTGCTCACAAACCATTCACGTGGCCTCCATTTCCCAGGTGAGTGAAATTAAATACTTATACCATACCTATAAATGTATTTGTTTGTTTAATATAATTTGTCATTTATATTTTTCTTTAAACCTGTAATGCACTCCAGAATCTGACAGATTGATTAGCTGTAGGCTCTAGAACAGTCATCTGAAGCGTTGTCATACAGTGTTATGCCTGGATTTCATAATTAGCCTTGCATTTATTAACACAGACTATATTTGAAGTATTTGGAAGTAATTAGCGATTTCCTCCTGTAGAAAAATGTCATAGGAACAATGCTTAGTGGCTCAATGTATTACAACTGTGTTTTTAAAAGACTAAACACTTTGTTGATATAGTATACAACCAAGGACATGTGGTCAGAACACAAACCAGTCTCAGGCAATGAAGTATTAAGCATTTCATATGTATTACATTCCTAAATAATACAAATGGTTTTGGCTAAAGGCAAAGTGTTGCTTTAAGCAAATACATTCAAAAGGGAATTGAGCCAAAATGTAAGCTGCTTTATGCACTACTTTAATAAGTGATCAGACTTTTTTTTTTTTTTTGCCTCCCGGACAACAGGTATTTTTGAACCAAAACATCAACGGTGCACCATTGGGACAACATAAAAACGCTTACAATTTCATATTGGTGTGTTATGCATGAGGAGAAAATATGAAAGAGCTAAACTGAGCTCACTGAAGAGTGTTTAATTATTCAAAGCCCAAATAAACAGTCAAGCCACCTTATTTATACCAAATTATTACCGGCAAATCCACATAAAAAGGCTAAGCCTTTCACCTTGAGGGGAAACGAAGCCATTAAATAAACCATCATTTGTTTCTTTATGTTTCGCCGGATGACACACTCATGTAGCGTCACACTGTGAGATTCACTCAGTTAAATGCCAGCGGAAAGTTCACACTACAGTATTACCCCTGATACATTTCACCTGACAGCTCTGTCACCGCATTTGGTAATGATTTTTTCTTCGCTCACAGATACCCTTTCTTCATTGACAGAGCTGTCATTGTGAGTTCAGAGCCGAATGTTCCATATCTGGCCTCTTTTTCCTTTCTTTTTCTCCTCAGATCATCTTACACAAACATACTCTGAGCGTCCGTGATGGTGAAATAAGCAAGTTTTCTTGAAAGGCTTTGTCTTCTACTGTGACGAGAGCTCAAAAGACAGAAATATAAACACATCAGTGATTTTTTAGTTCCTAACATCTCTGTAATATGAATTATTCATCTTTGCGACTCCCATTGGTTTGCACATATTGTTCCAAACAGCTTTTCCATGTTTTGGTCTAAATCTTGTGTCAGTTTATCTTTTGGTTTATAGCTTGTCACTAAATCTCAAGTAACTTTGTACTGGAAAGTTCTTTCATTTATTTATTCCCTTGTTTATCAGCGGTCGCCACAGTGGAATGAACCACCAGCTATTCCAACATATGTTTTACACAGCGGATGGCCTTCCAGCCACAACCCAGTACTGGGAAACACCATTGCACTCTCACATTTACACACACACTCATACACCACAGCCAATACAGTTGACCTATAGCGCATGTGTTTGGACTGTGGGGGAAACCGGAGCACCCAGAGGAAACTCACGCCAACACGGAAACATGCAAACTCCACACAGAAACGCCAACTGGCTTAGGCGGGACTTAAACCAGCGACCTTCTTGCTGTGAGGTGACAGTGCTAACCACTGAGCCACCGTGCCACTGTAATGGAAAGTTGTAGCATGCATATTGGAAATAACAGAGGGCCTAAAACAGATCCTTGCGGTTTCCCGTTTCTAAAGCATCTTAAAGCTGGTTCCTGATAACCAGAGTAGTTTTGTTAGTGATATTTGATTCTATTCCCTGCTGAAAAATCAAGCTTAAACCAGCCTAGGATGGTTGGCTGGTTGTAGCTGGTCAACCAGCCTGGTTTTAGAGGGGTTTTGGCCATTTCCAGGCTGGTTTCCAGTCATTTCCAGCCTGGTCTTAGCTGGTCAGGCTGGGAGCTGACCAGCTAAAACCAGGTTTGGAGTTACATTTATAGAGGTATGTGTGAGAGATCTGCAGAGTGGATGGCAACATCAACAGCCTGAGGTATCAAGACGTTTGTGCTGCCCATTACATTACAAACAACAGGAGAGAGCAAATTCTTTAGCAGGATTGGCTCCTTCTCATACTTCAGCCTCCACATTAAAGTTCCTGAAAGCAAAGAAGGTCAAGGTGCTCCAGCATTGGCCAGCCCAGTCACCAAACATGAACATTACTGAGCATGTCTGGAGTAAGATGGAGGAGGCATTGAAGATTAATCCAAAGAATCTTGATGAACTCTGGGAGTCCTTTGCCTTCCATATAAACCACTTCTGATACCAAATGATCAACTAGAAGTCAAGTTATTATTTGTTGTTCCTAAAAACTTGGATAGGCGACAAGACTTCTGTCAGGTAGTGTAATTGTTTAAAGCGATAGTTCAACCAAAACTGAAAATTCTTGTTCTCTATCTTCAAGATATTTTGAGAAAACAAAAGGCTGGAAACCTGCAACCATTAACTTCTATGGTATTTGTTTTTACAACTATGTAAATCAGTGGTTACAGGTTTTCAGCTTTCCTCAAAATATTTCCTTTTGTGTTCAAGAGAAGAAACAAACTCATACAGGCTTGGACCTACTTGAAAATGGTGAGTACATTTTTTTTGTGTGTGTTTTAAGTCTCTTTATATTACGGCCACAATAACACTTCAATACGTTGTTAAATGAAATTGTGAACGTGCTCTTCAGCTATCCTGGTAATAGATTGTATGGAATCTAATAAACATTTTATTGGTTTAAACTTAGTGATACACATTTGGTTTTGGTTAGCATTGAAATAGCCTACCTAAAATTGAATTAATCCATCTAATTGAACACTGACAAAAGATGGAGTGCTGCAAGGATCTGTTTTAGGCTCCCTGCAATTTTAAGTCATTCATTAATTCATTTTCTTTTCGGCTTAGTCCCTTTATTAATTCAGGGTCGCCAAAGCGGAATGAACCGCCCAATTTTAAGTCAATTACATGTAATTTATATTTGTGGCTGCCAAGGTTTCTGAATGGTTGTCACTGTGTTGCTAGGGGTGGTTGCTGTGACATTGTTAGATGCTAAGACTCAATGTTGTTTTTTTTTTATTTATTTAATTAATTAATTAATTAATTAGAAAAATATAAATGTCTATTTTGTGCCATTATCCTGCCTTGTTCTAAAATAGAGCTTGTGGAATGGCGTGGAACCGCTCCATAGGTGGTCTCATGATCATTATCTGCAAAGGGGGCGATGGGGGGAAAAAGTAATCTTATGAGCAACCTGGAACAGGAAAGGAGAAGAGAATGGCATGTGTCACGGAGGCGTTTTCAGTGTGGCGAGATATGAGCTACATCTGTTTTTATCACTGTTTCTAAAAGCAAACATATGGCTGTGAAATCTTATCCATATGCTGCAGGTTTTCTTCTCTCGCAAACACTAATTAAAGCTCTCACTTTTCCTCCCCACTCCTGTTCTCTGCAAACATAATGCAGATGCCTTGGAGTCCCTTTCTCTTTCCTTCTCTCAATAAATCCTGAAGGGCACGAATGAGACTTTGGCAGTGCTCGAATGCATTGATTTGATCAGGTGTGTATCAGTTGGCTACATCAGTAGGTCTGAATTATGATACTGACACAGTTCAGCTGAGCATTTTCATTGCTGCTGTGATCAGAACATCTGTGTACTGTATGACATTGAAGATTATTGTAGAACTGGAAATATATTTTAAAGTCAAATTGTGCAGTTGAATTCAATGTTTTTTAAGGACGTGGAAATGAAAATAATTAAAATGATATGTTGTAAAGGGAGTTCTAAAACCTCTCAACATTCTTTCTTTTCGACTTAGTCTTTTTATTAATCTGGGGTTGCCACAGCAAAATGAACTGCCAAATTATGAAGCATATGTTTTACGCAGCGGATGCTCTTAGAGCTGCAACCCAGTACTGGGAAATACCCATACACTCTTGCATTCACACACATACACTACGGCCAATTTAGCTCATTCTATTCACCTATAGCGCATGTCTTTGGACTGTGGGGGAAACCAGAGCACCCGGAGGAAACCAACCAACCCAGCCGGGGCTCGAATCAGCGACCTTTTTCCAGTGAGGCAATCGTGCTACCCACTGCGCCACCGTGTCGACCCTCTTAACATTGTACATGTAAAAGTTTTATTTATTAGATTTATTTCAGCAGTTTGAATACACCTTCATCTGAGGAAAAAAATATTGCTCATACATACAGTCTTATGCAAAAGTTTAGCCACCCCTGATAATTTTCATAACTGCAAGCCATAGGCTGCTGTCCTTTCAAATCAGCAAATTCATTTGGATATATTTTATACTCAAGGGAAAAAGCAACATTTCCGTTCTGACATAGCATTTATTTAATCAACAGATGCAATGCAATTTAAGTCATCCATTATAAATTATTTTTTGAAATTAAGCAAACAAGATGTGCTTTAACTGCAGACTGTCAGCTTTAATTTGAGGCTATTTACATCCAAATCAGGTGAACGGTGTATGAATTGCAACAGTTTGCATGTGTGCCTCCCACTTGTTAAGGGACCAAAAGTAATGGGACAGAATAATAATCATAAATCAAATTTTCACTTTTTAATACTTGTTTGCAAATCCTTTGCAGTCAATTACAGCCTGAAGTCTGGAACGCATAGACATCACCAGATGCTGGGTTTCATTCCTGGTGGTGCTCTGCCAGGCCTCTACAGCAACTGTCTTCAGTTCCTGCTTGTTCTTGGGGCGTTTTCCCTTCAGTTTTGTCTTCAGCAAGTGAAATGGAAACTCAATTGGATTCAGGTTAGGTGATTGACTTGGCCATTGCATAACATTTCACTTATTTCCCTTCAAAAACTCTTTGGTTGCTTTTGCAGTATGCTTTGGGTCATTCTCCATCTGCTCTGTGAAGCAGTCCAATGAGTTCTCAAGCATTTGGCTGAATATGAGCAGAAATTTTGCCTGAAACAGTTCAGAATTCATCCTGCTGTTTTCGTCAGCAGTCCCATCATCAATAAATACAAAAGAACCAGTTCCATTGACAGCCATACATGACCATGCCATGACACTACCACCACCATGCTTTACTGCTTAGGAGTATGACCAGTTCCTTTCCTTCTCCATACTCTTATCTTCCTATTACTCTGGTGCAAGTTGATCTTGATCTCATCTGTCCATAGGATGATGTTCCAAAACTGTGAAGGCTTTTTTAGAACTCTAATCTGGCCTTCATGTTTTTGAGGCTCACCAATGGTTTACATCTTGCAGTGAACCCTCTGTATTCACTCTGGTGTAGTCTACTCTTGATTGTTGACTTTGACACACATACACCTACCTCCTGGAGAGTGTTCTTGATCTGCTAACTGTTGTGAAGGGTGTTTTCTTCACCAAGGAAATAATTCTTTGGTCATCCACTACAGTTGTTTTCTGTGGTCTTCCGGGTCTTTTGGTTTTGCTGAGCTCACTGGTGCGTTCTTTCTTTTTAAGAATGTTCCAAACTGTTGTTTTGGCCATGCTTAATGTTTTTGCTGTCTCTTTGATCAGTTTCTTGTGTTTTTTCAGACTAATGATGGCGTGCTTGACTGATAGTGACAGCTCTTTATATCTCATATTGAGAGTTGACAGTAACCGATTCCAAATGCAAATAGCACACTTGAAACTAATTCTGGACCTTTTATCTGCTCATTGTAATTGGGATAATGAGGAAATAACACACACATGGACATGGAACAGCTTAGAAAGCCAATTGTCCAATTACTATTGGACCCTTAACAAGTGGGAGGCACATTTGCAAACTTGTAGTTCCTACACCATTAACCAGATTTGGATGTAAATACCCTCAAATTAAAGATGACAGTCTGCAGTTAAAGCACATCCTGTTCGTTTCATTTTAAATTCATTGTTTTGGGCCAAACTTGTTAGAATTGTGTCTATGTCCAAGTATTTATGGACCTAACTGTGTGTCTTATTTAAATTATTTTTTAATTTTATTTTCCCTCAAAAAATTAAAAAAGATTAAAAACCCCTGGTTTAGGCAATGATAAGTAGCAAACTTAAAATACCATTAAACATGGTAAAAATAAAATATAAAATATACAATGGACTTACTTTGAAAGAGTGGCCTGGGACATATACAGAGACACTCAGGGCCAATAGCACATTTTCCTATTTTCTCTATAATAAAAAGTGCAATTACAGTGAGATAATATTAATGAATTTCAGTACTTAGAAAAAGCAATGATGAAATAATCTCTATTAAATCCCATTCCTCGACACAGAGCGCTCTACATTTCACCATCTCACCCCATGGCTGACGCCTCAGGCATTTCCATCGTTTTTTTCCCCCCTTTAATAATACATCACACACCACACAGCTAATGCTAAATTCCCTCTTGTAATGCCTAGGTTCATAATTGCTCACGGCACATTGATTTACCAGGCTCTGTATGTGCTATATATCCTAAACATCTGTTCCTCTCCATCTCCAGCTAATCAGACCTGTTGTTTCTCCCAAAGGATGTCAGGGACTTTGCCTGGTCGAATTAGGCCAGTTAGCAAAAAAAGTCCACATCAAAGTCGGCAAGCAGAATAAACACATCACCATCATTGAGTTTGAGCCTTTATAGGACACCCGGCGATCAATCAGTGGCAAATTCAGAGTGATGTATAATCTCCAGAAAGAAGCGAGTCTGTTTGATACACATCCGCTGTTCGCACATCTTTGTTTTATTCATAATCACCTGAGTTTCCTGATCAAAGTCTCCCTCCGCACCTCCGTCCACCCACTGCGATTAAAAACCCGTCTCGCAGCTTCCACAACCCGCTGGAACCTTTTCATCAGGTGCTTTCTTCATTTCCGTCTTCGTTAGTCGTCCGTGTGGGAATCCTGCCTCTTTCTCTTTCTCTCCAGGATGAAATAATAAAGCCTCGATTCTGCTTTGATGCCTGAATAAGTTCTTGTTTCGCATGTTTCGGCAGGTTCACGGTCTCTTGATAAATGTAAAAGAGAAAGCTGGCGCTGTTGGTGGCGTCTTCTGGTGTGAAGTAAGACGTGACAGGTCTGCGGTTGATGTTGAGACACCGATCTGACATCTTTTTATCATTCAGGTATATTTCTACTAGCTTTTCACTAGACTTTCAGTGTTTTTCATACAGCAGTGTTTTGTTTAAAATCTTTGAGCTTTTTTTTATAAACTTCTACTGTAGGCTGCCGTTTAAAAAAGCGGAAAGAGTTTGCCATGAAAGAGACATTGCTATGCAGTTATTAATACTTTTTTGAATGGTACTTTGTTGACAGGGTGTTCTGAGTGGTTCCTAGGAGGACACTGAAGTATTTTTTTTCCATTCAAAATATCTAAGTTAGGGATAATCAATGTATTGCCATGTTGGGTGGTCCACGAGTGGACAACAGGCCAGTCGGAACACAAAGCAGACTATTTCTTGATTCACGGGGCACACCCTCAGCCAATCGGAACAAAAGCAGACTGTTTTGTGATTCTTGAGGCATGCCCTCAGCCAATCGGAACACAAATCAGACTGTTTTGTGATTCACGGGGCACGCCCTCAGCCAAT
>CAIGQZ010000253.1:7479163-7499432 GCA_903798205.1 Danio tinwini
TTAGCACATTTCTAGCATGTTTCTAACAGGAATTACCAAACTGCTAGTAAGTGTTGACATATTTCTAGCTAGCTTCCAACATAATTATTAAACTGTTAGCTGAAGCTTCTAATATGATTATCAAACTCTAAACCTGTTTTAGTGCTGTTCTAGCATGCTTCCAACATGAATAATCGACTGTTCTAGCATGTTTTAGCACATTTCTAACATGCTTCTAATAAAGAATTAAACATGCTAACATGTTCAGCACATTTATAGCATGCTTCTAATGATTATCAACCTGTAAGCTTGTTTAAGCGCATTTCTAGCATGCTTCCAACACGATAGCATGTTTTAGCACATTTATAGCACACTTCTAACATGACTTTCCAAACTGCTAGCATGTTTAGCACATTTATGGCAAGCTTCTAAGATGACTATCAAACTGTTAGCTAGTTTTAGCACATTTCTAAGATGCTTCCGACATGATTTTTTAGAGGTGCTAGCATGTTTTCGTACATTTCTAGCACACTTCTAACATGATTTTCCAAACTGCTAATATGTTTAGCGCATTTCTAGCACACTCTTAACATGACTATGAAACTGTTAGCTTGTTTTAGCACATCTTACAATGCTTCTAACATGATTTACCAATCTGCTAGCATGTTTTTGAACAGTACTAGCCTATATTGTTCTAAGACAATTTTCCAAACTTCTAGCTTGTTTTAGCACATCCTCTAGAAAGATTTATGGTTGTTGCTAGATCGGATACATTTGCGGCTGGAGGTTAACGAGAATTATTTATGAAATTTGACCCAACCGTCACAGAAGCGTAAAAACAGAAGTTGTACCGAGTATTATTTATCTATTAAATTACCCAATAAATTGTATTTTTTAACCCCTACCCCCACCCCAACCCTAAACCCAACCGTCACAGTACTGTGAAATATTAATTATTGTTATACAATGTCATAAAAAATGCAGCTATATTAATGTGCATATCGCACTTCCAGCCGGCCGCGTATCCGATCTAGACTTTAACATGATTTATCAAGCTGCTAGCATATTTTTGCACATTACTAGTTTTCCATGTGACACGCTTGGATAAAAAGCATTTGTTAAATAATTAAATGTAAATATAGCATTTAAAGTTTCTGTCTGTCAACATGTTTTCACACATTAGCATATTTTGTAGGTTTTTCGACCATATATTATGGCTCCATCATAAATAATCAGAATTTTGGCAGTTTCAACAATATTCTTATAACATATTATATTAATATATTTCACATAATCATGTGATGTATGGAATTAATATTTAATGTATTTTGTGTCATCCAAAAGTAGTATACCGTACAGCAATATAGATATTTGCGTGCATTGTAAGCATGTTATTATTTAATCTGATGCTTATTTATATTCTGTCGCTGATTTCATGTTACTTTCAGAGTAATGTTCAGACCTGCTCACATCTATGCAAAGACGCGTCATCGTATCCCTCTTCGAGTGAATATGGCTGCGCTTCCAGAAGTTTCTTCAGGTCTCCATGATCTGCGGAGGGAATGAGAAGAGGGAACGTCCACTGCAGCTCTGCTGGAGGAAGGCAGATATACGGTAAATTGTTAAATGTCTGAAGATCGATATTCTCCGTCCGCTCTCCTCCTCGCTGATGGCTAGAAATGCTCTCAGCTTTCATTAGGAATGTCAGCAAAGCAGAGACGTGACCTGTACACATCCAGAGGTCAGAGCGGCGCCCACTACTACAAACACACACACAAACACACGATTTGCTGAAAACTAAATGAAACAGAATGAAATCTTACAAAACTTCTGCGGAATATTGCTATCTTAATCATATGATGGCAGCGGTTCATTTATTATTTTTGACTTGTAACGTTCATAATGTTTATTTAATGTGTTTGTGTGCGTGTGTGTTTCTACATTGACCGAGGTCAGTGGCCTGGACAGATGGATAGATAGAGGTATTGAGCACCATCTAGTGGCGGCAAACAACACAGATTATTCATTCTCAATCAGAAACTGAGGTAAAATATTGGGTTTTAAAAAGATTTGAGTTATTTCTGAGGTGTTTGGATACAGAGTTACTGTAGTTCCTAGGACTGCATTATTTCTGTGTATGGGAGATATTAAGGACATTGTCTCTAGAGGTGACCCATATTTGTGTAAGATTCTTCTTGTGGCTTGCAGACTAAAGACTATAACAAGGAACTGGCTTAAAGACTCAACATTGAAACTTAAGCAGTGATTTGGGATAATTGAAGAAATTCAGTTAATAGAAAAACATGTTGAGGATGAAAATGGATATTTTTAGGAAGGGTTGGGAAAATGGTTGACATATAGGGAATGTAAAGACCTCCCCATTTAAGTGAATTGTAATAGGAAGAAATATAGCAATCGTATGCATTTGGCTTTTTAAATTTATTATTATTAATTTATTTATTACATGCAAGTTTATGTGGTGAATATATAGGTATATATACAGTAGGGCGGTTTGTGGCTTGTGACGCGGCTGGGATGAGAGTCAGCACCTCCAAGTACGAGGCCATGGTGCTCCACCGGTTAAGAAGGTTGTGGTTAAGAAGGAGCTGAGCTGGAGGAAGAGTGTGTGTAAGGCTGGGGAAGGCTTAGCCAGAGACCACAGAGATAGCAGCAAAGAAAAAAAATGCATTTAAAACATGTAACGGTAATTTAATGTTGATGATTAACAGAACACTTTAGTTATTATAAGTTTGTCAATCAAATTTCAAGTCTCCCTCCGCACAAAAATGGATCTGTCCAACTCTGCACTTTGCACTGATGAGCGCTGTTTATTACTGGAGTCCGCAGCAGCTCTGAAAACAAACCCAAAAGTGCTGGCCAGCGGAGTTTTCTGATTTGCTTTCTGATTAGTATTATGAGAGAGGTATAATAATATGTTCTTCCAGTTTAACTTGTTTTCAGCATTAAATGTTTCATTGTAACGTAGTCTAGCCTAGAGTAGTAATCTTGTTTAGGCAATCGTTTGGAGTTTTACATTTCAAAGGTCTAAAAAATATAACAGAACATATGTTGATCTTACGTGCAGTGTTGGGGGAAAAGTAATTGGTCTATTACAATCTAAAGTCACTTAAAAAGTAGTTAAATGTGTTACCTTTTTTAAGGAAAGCAATGTGAAAGTATGTGCTATTTATTTATATGCATTTTTAAAAAAGTAGCTTTAGGCTTATTTAGAGCATTGCTTATTTGCAGTTCTTTAGCATAAACCAAAATGCCAAAACACATTTTTGTTTGTTAGACAGAAGGCTACCATTAATATATAATATAATATAATATATCATATTTGTATTATTATTGTATAGATTATTATATAGTGGGTTAGTTTAATAAAATAATTTAATGTGCATGTTGAATATAATAGACATTTGTTGGTAGGCTGTGATTTTGTTGAAACTTCTTCTTGGTCGGTCGCAAATCTTTTTAAATGCATTTAAGGGCAGCGCATATTTTAGCCTTACCCTGGAGTTTGTTCACCCTCCACCTATGAGCTGAGCCGAAAGGCCAAGCTTTCGGTTTACCAGTCAATCTACGTTCCTACTCTCATCTATGGTCAATGAGCTTTAGGTGATGATGATCAATGATCTCGGATACAAGCGGCCGAAATGAGTTTCCTTCGCAGGGTGGCGGGGCCTCACCTTATGGATAGGGTGAGGAGCTCTGACATCCGGGAGGAGTTCAGAGTAGAGCCGCTGCTCCTCCACATCAAGTGAAGTCAGCTGAGGTGACTCGGGAATCTGTTTCGGATGCCTCCTGGAAGCCTACCTTGGGAGGTGTTCCAGGTATGTCCTCGGGATCCCCCCCGGAGGAGCTGGAGAAGTGTCTGGGGAGAGGGAAGTCTGGGGTTCTCACCTAAGACTGCACCCTGCGACCCGGCTCCGGAAAAGCTATAGAAAATGGATGAATGAATATATAGGTAATTATGTACACTACAGGTCAAAAGTTTAAGGTTATTTTTTTTTATGTTTTTTTTTAAAGAAAATGATTCTGTTCATCAAGGTGGCATTTATTAAATGTAAAAAAAATGGTTAAATATTTATTACAATTTAAAATAATTGCTTTCTTATTGTATGTATTTTCAAATGAAATGATTACTCCAGTCAGTATTGCTTTTATTACTATTACCATTAATAATAATAATACTAATAATTATTAATATTAGAGTGCTTTCTGAAGGGTCATGTGACTCTGAAGACTGGAGTAATGAAGCTGAAAATTCATCTTTAAAATCACTGGAATTAACGATTAAATTCAATTATAAACTACTTCTGAACAGTTATTTTATAGTGCAATAACTTTTCCCGATTCTACAATGTGTACTGTATTATTGATGAAATAAATGCAGCCTTGGTGAGAAGGAGAAGCTTATTTTAAAACATTTAAAAATCTTGCTGACCCATAAACTTTTGACCGATAGTTTATGTGCATATTGATATATGTATATGTATATATAGCATGCTTTTCCCTGTTACATTATTATTCTGTATTGTAAAAAAATGAACTAAATAAAAATAAAAGTGGAAGGCAAAAAGATTTTAAAGTGACACAGTATTTGTTGCTCAAAATAACAATGTGTGTTATTTTGAGCAACAAATGTGTTAATTTTAAATCTTTTATTAACTATAATAAAGTCAAATATATAAAACATATTTATTATTTTCATTTATGTCAATGTAACTAAACTAACAAAACTAAAGTTAAATGTATTAAAATAAAAGTTCAATAAACAACTGCAGGAAAAAGGGAAAATATTCAAATAAAACTTTCTAAATGATAATAAAAATTTATAGTAGCATTTCAGTGATGCTAAAATAGCATCAGACTATATAATGATGCATTTCCGACAATAACCATGTAATAATAATAATGATAATGTTTGTTTCTAAGTCTATACTTAGTCTTAAATTCTGCCTTTAAAATAATAGTTTAAAGTTGCACCATGAGGGTTTCTTTTGCTGTTGGAGCAAGTGAGAAAACCAAAATTAGTTTTGTTGTTGTTTCTGTTCACTAAAAAGGTGCATCAAACTGATGATTTCTGAACAGCCTAGAAGTGTGAATACAAGAAGCGTAAATCATGCAGCTGTTAATTGTTTGCCTAAAAATGGATTTAATTTTTTACCCTAAACAGCACTTTAAAGAGAGATCTAACTAATCCACATCATAAAGTGCTTTTAAAGTAGTACAAAACACCCAGAAAAAATCTTTTAAAAATCACTTCTGGCAGGAAACCACACGTAAATATTTTCTTATTATCTGTAAATGTGCAAGTGTAGTTGTCCTTAAGATATACACTACCTGACAAAAGTTTAAGAACAACAAATAATAATTGGACTTCTAGTTGATCAGTTGGTATTAGAAATGGCTTGTATGAAAGGCAATGGCCTCTAGATTACGCTTATTTTATCAAAATAAAACATGATCATGCCTTGATTTTTAATTATTTAATTAGGACAGTAATATAAATAATGTACAGTATAGAATATAAAGTCAATGCAATGACTCTAATCTCTTATGAATAAATTAATCTGGAATGGCAAAGAAAGCGTTCTTGCAGGACTCCCAGACTTCATCAGGATTCTTTGGATTCATCTTCAATGCCTCCTCCTCCATCTCACCCCAGACATGCTCAATAATATTCATGTCTGGTGACTGGGCTGGCCAATCCTTGAGCACCTTCTTTACTTTCATGAACTTTGATGTGGAGGCTGAAGTATGAGGAGCGCTATCCTGCTGGAGAATTTGCCCTCTCCTGTGGTTTGTAATGTAATGAGCAGCACAAATGTCTTGATACCTCAGGCTGTTGATGTTGCCATCCACTCTGCAGATCTCTTGCACACCCCTATACTGAATGTAACCCCAAACCATGATTTTTCCTTCACCAAACTTAACTGATATCTGTGAGAATCTTGGGTCCATGCGGGTTTCAATAGGTCTTCTGCAGTATTTGTGATAATTGAGATGCAGCTCAACTGATGATTCATCTGAAAAATCTACCTTCTGCCACTTTTCCAAATGATCAACTAGAAGTTATTATTTGTTGCTCTTACAACTGGGATCAACGACAAAACTATAAAAGGGATATATTTCCAAACTCTAACCTGCTAAGAGTTAATGTTGATTGATATATTTGATTTATTATTTTATTTATATAAACATTTTTCACATAAATCCCAAAACATCAATCAATAACCATTCTAACAGTGCCCTCTGTGGTTTTCTTCAGTCTCCCCGATCCGTCATATCCCTGAATCGAGGCTCCCGTAGTGCGTCTGTGTTTTCCCACCGGAGCTGGCTTTCAGTCTGCCATGCGTTTCTGCATCCATCATATGTGACAGACCAGGCGGACTGTTCCAAAACACACTAACATGGTGCTTCGGAGAGAACGGGCTGCTGGGAAATGAAGATTATGCGACCTGTAAACATGTAAGATCTTGTTAAACTGTTTAGATCCTTCTGCAGGTATGAAGCTAAAGGTGAAAAACAAAGCAGGAAAGAAGAATGTGGCATGGCATTTAGGGCTGTCATGATGTTGGATTTTTCACACCAAGGTTATTGTGGCTAAACGTTAATAGCCCTCCTGTCAAGTCTTTTTCAAATATTTCCCAAATTATGTTTAACAGAGCAAGGAATTTTTCACAGTATTTCATATAATATTTTTTCTTATTTGTTTTATTTCAGCTAGAATAAAAGCAGCTTTTATGAATTTTGTAACCATTTTAAAGTCAATAGTATTAGCCCCCTTAAGCATTTTTTTATTGTCTACAGAACAAACCATCGTTATACAATGACTTTCCTAATTACCCTAACTTGCCTAATTAACATAGTTAAGCCTTTAAATGTCACTTTAAGCTGAATACTAGCATCTTGAAAAATGTCTAATAAATTATTATGTACTGTCATCATGACAAAGATAAAAAAAATCAGTTATATGAAATTAGTTATTATTCAGGAGGGCTAATAGTTCAACTTTTTATCGCGATATCTATAGAAACCTCTATTAGAATACCAATTATCATATATATTTTTACTTTGTTTAGTTAGTTTTCTTTTCTTTTTTTAACTAGAAACCAAAAAAATCAACACTCATTCTGAAAATGTAGTCCCGTGGACGTTTCTGGAGACCGCAAATTATGTCGCCGGAGTTACGTATGGCTTCATTTCAATTTTTTAAACAAACACTAGGGGGGTTGTAACGCCATTCCTTTTCACTCTTACCAGCTGACCGCTTACCTCAGTGTGGAGGGTTTTCCCGCCGCAACCAGTTTGTCCCGTTAGCTCGTCATGTTACGTCAGCGGACTTGAGACGCAGAGAGGAGTTGATGACGATGATGGGGTTTGATTCCAAGGAAGAGCGGCTCCAGAAATCAGGTAAGACAAAAACAGAATCTGAAAAATAAAATGAACAAGTAAATAACAGAGTGAGAATGCGGTAAAATCGGAAAACGTGGTAAAAATCAGACGAGGGCTTTTCTTATTCTGGACGGCTTTTGTAAACCGTTGGTTGGGTTTAGGGAAGTAAGTAGGTGGGCAGGTCAATCGATAAAATTGGTTGGGTTTAGAGAAGGAGGAGGGTGGGTCAGTCACTTGGTCGGCCGGCCAGTCAGTCATTCATCATTCAATCAGACAGTCAGTCGTCTGCGGCCTCTGGTGGGTTTATGCGAGAACAGCGGGCGTGAACGGCACTCGCGAGAGAAATTTGAGATGTAAAAAAAAGATTCATAAAAACTGCAAAAAATATGTACCTCCTGGGACGATATTTTGTGGTCTCCAGAAACGTCCACAGGACTATGTTTTTAGAATGAGCCTGGGTCAAAAGAATATGGTTATGCGAACAAACTTTTTATTTGCTTAATCGCCAAATCTACAGTGATTTCATATTAGAGAGAATGACAGCACTTTTATCAGCAAAGTAGCAGCATACGTTACACTAAAAAAAAGACTTGTGCTGCTTGTTCAAACTACTTTTATTAAAACTAGTTGAAGCAACACAAATCTTAAGGTTTTTTTAGGACAACTTAATTGTTTTATGTTCAATCCACTTACGTTTGTAAATAACATCAAGTTAGCTTAATCAATTTGTGTTGGGACAACATGAAGGAATTGTGTGGAACAACATTTTTTTTAACACAGGCTCATTCTGAAAATGTAACCCTACATACATTTTTGGAGATCGCGAAATATGTCGCCAGAGCTACGTATGGCTGCATTTCGTCTTTAAAACGAAAATTATGGGGCGGTATGACACTGTTCTTTTTCTTGCTTACCAGCTGACTGCTTGCCTCCGTATGGCCGGCAAATTGGGATGGAGAGTAAAGTGTGCTACTGAGCAAAGAATGAGCATACACAACTATAACAAGAATTACGTGAATGCATTATGTAACAACAATAAACTTGCAGATGTTTTCCTACTTCCACACCTGTTTGCATACTATGTACTTATGAACACTGTATTACAATAAGAATGACAGAACTAATGCTGCATTAGAAGGTTTCACCTTGTGAGTGTACTTACAGGGTAAACCATCAGGAACTGTCCACTCAATATAAAGAATAAAATGGTAACAAACTACTGTGTAATATAAAAAAACCTAAGCCTTTGTGCAACTGTTTAACAACAGCAAACTTCTGCCAAAAAAGTATACATACAAATGCCTTATGTTTATATGTTGTTTTAAGGTAAATTGTAGAATCACATCAGTAATTCATATTAAAGGGGTGGTTTATCAAAGATTGTGTTATTAATGTCCTGTTACACATTTGAACTTACACATACTATTGTGTTGTTACATGTGTGTACATACACTGTAGTTACAAACTACCTACACATCTAGTTACCGTGTAAGTTCACAGGTATGAGTGACACTTAATATAAAGTGGCATCGAAAAACCAATCTAACTTTGTGAAATTATGCTACATAAAACCTTCTGGCACAAACCTAAAACAGTAGAAATGCAGGTTCCAGCAGGGGGCGCCTATAGAATTGCAGGAGTGGCAGCATTTCCTTGGTTGCAACTGTTAACAAAGCAACTGCTCTGGTCGTATTTAAAGGCCCCTTTTTAGATGTTAATGTCAGTATAGTTAGTTTTTAGGATCTATAAGCTAGTGCGCACCAAAACAGTGACAAAATTCACGTTTTGAAACTGATATAAACACATTAGGCTTGTAGTTTGTCACTTTTACCCAAATGGATCAACGTTTTTTTTCACGCCACCTCATACTTCAGTTTCTTATCAAATAGTGACCAATCAAATGCTCTCTAGTATGAGACATGCCCCGCCCCCTTCAAGATGCTTGACATTTGATGCAGAACTAAATGCTATTGGCTAACTTTTTTTAAAAGGGGAGGAGCTACACTGTCAAACCCTCTCTTCATGTTTCGGTTGAGATTACATCAAACATCGAATACAAAATGCAACTTCATGGGACCTTTAATACAGGATATATTCTAAGGAAATACCAATAACACTTTTATTATGACCGCATGTTTCACATTTCATAAATGCTTTGGTAAAACCCCATGCAAAAATATTACAAATAAAAAAAAATCTTGTTCACTTAAAAATTTAAAATCTGTAAAACATTAATACATACTAGGCGAAAAAAAAGGAAGTCAAAGCTTTCCTATTTTCAACATCCTTCAACATATCTTATATTCGACAGAAGAAATACATTGAAACAGGTTTTGATATTTCTTAAATGCACTCTTTTAAAAAAAGAAAAATCTCAACACTTTAACCTTAAACTTGTATGTGAGAAAATACTACGTAATGTGGAAGATTTGGTTAAACATAAATAATGTGCAGCCGTGATCTGATTTCTGCGAAAGACAGACCGCAGATCTCCAGTAACGTCTGGCCACGTCCCTCTTCCTGCAGGAAAGCAGCTCTCGCCTTTGATAATGGACCATTTAACGGCTTTCTCCAGGTAATGAGGCAGACGACTCGACTTCCTGTTAACAAAGGACCGTTATCTGTCTGCGCGAGAGAGAACGAGACACTGAGGTGAGAGTGAACACATCTGCCTTCTGAAGAAAACAAGAGCTGTCCGCCAGTGTGGAAACTAATGTTTTTGGTGCTTTCTAGGGTGGTTAATAGGTGAAACTCTCCCTAAAATCTCTAGAATATTCCTGGTTTTCACAGTGGCCAGTTTTCCACCTTAATGTGGAACAAATCTTTTTAAAGTTCATAAAAAGTAATAAATATGAAACGTGAATTAGGTGTGTTTCCATCAAATTATTAGAGCAGCTGACTGTAGTATTGGTAACCTAATAACCAACAGTAAACAAGGCACGTATAATGGAATTAAATGGTGTAATGTTCACTACATCAGTTTTATACTATTTTATACTACTTTATAGACTACACATAGAATAGACAAGACGTGTCACTCGTATATTTTTGATTGGGGAAAAGTGTAATGTTCAATATGGCGAATGAAGCCCCACCTTTCTATACAAGAGCCAATAAGCAATCGCTATAAACTGACGATTCTCCAGGGGAGGGGCTGGGACCAGATGTGAATTTCTGCAGATTTTGTGTAATTTGATTTCTGAACATTTACAAATGAAACTAAAGAGACAGCTGTTGTTTAATTTTATTGGTGATTCTGAATATGAAATATAATGGTAAGCTTTGGCAAGCAATTTTGGAGAATTTGGTGCTTCACCATTCAAACAGAATGCCCGAAAGGTGTTTCAAAGATGGCCACCCAGTGAAAGGACTTGCCTTAAAGGTGCTGTATGTAAGTTTTTGACTCTTCTAAAGCATAAAAATACCATAATATGTGTGCAGATATTTAAGAAACATCCCAAGTGAACACACTTGTTTAACTGAAAAAAATGCTGAAGTCAGATATTCTGCTTTGAAAATGTTTTTTCCGTGCCAGAACGATGTCTTTGTTTAGGTCAATTTAACCTGCACAATGTCAGTTTAGCCTATTATAATTCAGCACTCTTGGTTGCCTTGTTGGAAAAGCCAACAGAAAGGCTCTCAAAGCATGCATCCGTGAGCGAAATGGACAATATCAGATGTTGAAATGAGACCGATTCAGTTCCACATGAGGTTATTAATTAGCAAATGATATAAATATTACGAGTGTAAACATTAGGTGAGCAGGTAGCATTGTAACCGTGTGTCCTAACAACACGCTTTGTGACGAGATATGCAGTGATGAATAGTTTTGCTGTTTGCATTAGACGAAACACGACAGAAATGTAAATACAGCCATTCAGACGCACAAAATAAGCACTCACTGAGGAAAGGTAAGGTTTAGAATCTATTCAAACTCACATTGTTAGCATTTAGCACTGAATACAACACACAAGGTTTACCTGAGGTGATCACTGTCATAGGTTTTACATGTTGAGCTGTGAGAAGTAGAAGCCGTTTCTAATATATCAATTCGAGATGTTGGTTGGAACCAAAACTCCTTTTAATATGGAATATTAATTATTCCCTCTATCGCGTGTCGTTGCTTTTATTTAGAACACAGTTTAAATCACTCGCTCCTGTACTCAATCTGGCAACCCGTGCTTGCTTTTGTTTTGATCCAGGAGTGCAATACCTAGTTCAACCACTGGGTGTCAAACGTACATACTGCACTTTTAAGGGGATTTCGAATTTATCCTGCACATGTGTTTCCATGTACCATTATTCGATTTAACACAAGGCCAAAACCATTTCAAATGAGCATACATTTATTTATTTTTGCAAATTAAGGGATTTTTATTTTAAATTTGGCGCTTATATCACATCTCTTATGCTAGTCATGTAATAGAAGAACTATGCTTGGTTCTCTAAAGAATGAACAGTTGTGAAAATAACTTCTTTTAGTGTAAAGAACAGTTTAATAATTTGAAAAATTTGACCTCTATCAAGCGGCACGGTGGCTCAGTGGTTAGCACTGTCGCCTCACAGCAAGAAGGTCGCTGGTTCAAGTCTCGGCTGGGCCAGTTGGCATTTGTGTGTGGAGTTTGTATGTTCTCCCCGTGTTGGCGTGGGTTTCCTCCGGGTGCTCCGGTTTCCCCCATCGTCCAAACACATGCGGTATAGGTGAATTGGATGAACTAAATTGGCCATAGTGTGGTTGATGTGTGTTTGTCCAAGGACATTCCACCACATGACCATTTATACTATAAAACCAATCTAAGAAATTAATTTGACAACCTCTGCTACTAGTTGAAAGTAGCGAAAACTTTAAAATGTTACAAACTGTTTACAACAGTATTTGTTGTTTTTGCTTGGATTGGAACAGTGTTTGTTAGTAGAGGCCGCTGTGTACACTTTTTGAAAACTCAAATTTCTCTTGCGAGTGACATCCTTGCCTGCTGTTTTTGTGTAAATCCACCAGAGGCCACTGTCAACTGACTGACTGACCCGCCCTTCTTCTTGCCTAAACCCAACCGATAGTGTTTTCAAAAGCAGCAATTGACCCACTCACCCACTTCCCTAAACACAGTTTTCAAAAGCAATCCAGAAAAAGAAAAGCCCTTGCCTGATTTTTACCACATTTTCAGATTTTACCACATTCTCACCCTGTTATTTACTTGTTTATTTAATTTTTTGTCTTACCTGCTTTCTGGAACCGTTCTTCACCAGACTCAAACCCCGTCAGTGTGGTCAACTCCTCTCTACGTCTCAAGTCCGGTGACCATGCACGTGCACACATAGGGCTCAACCTGTGCAGTGCACATGCCCTTTTTAGTCAGGGATATAAAGTGCCCTTCGAAAATAAGAAGTGTCCCCCTCGCTCTTCAGTTCCTGATCAACCAATCCCCCCCCCCATGCTCTTAAGTTCGGGATCACCTTTCCCCCCCCCACACTTTTTGGTTTTACCAGCATAAATACCCCCCCACATTTTAGGGTTTAACCGGCGGATGTCTCACCCACCCCCTGTTCATCAGTTCGCGATCGTTCCCCCCCCTAAGCAGAAACACCCCATGCCAAACCCCCAGCGCCGCTCTTCAGTTCGTGATCGCCAAACCAACCACCCCTGTGCTTCAGTTCTACTGCACAAGCCCCTTGGACAGCCTCTTCACGGGCCTGCCGCTGACATACATGGCGAGCTACTCGACAAACTGGTAACAGCAGGAAAGTCATCCATATGGTGATAAGAGGTCAGCTGGTTAGTGCGAAAAGGAACGGTGTCATACCGCCATGTAGCGTTCGTTTTAAAGACATAATGCAGCCATACGTACTTCTGCCTATAATTCGCAATCTCCGGAAATGTGTATAGGGCTACATTTTCAGAATGAGCCTATGTTGCAAACTGCATGATTGGAAGTATGTTTCATTCCTGTAGCTAGAATTCTAAAATCTCCAACAAGCTGACTTTTAAGCTGAACACTTTATTTGAACATTGTAACTGCGTCCATAAGGCAAGCACATCTGCAAAGCACAGATGGCCACATTCATAGTTGATAAGTGTACATCTTCAGCTGAGAACAAGCCCTCAGGAAAAAAAAAGAAAGCAATATGCAACTTCAGGAGGATGTGTGCCGTGATGGACACTTGATTTCTCCGCTGGCTTTAGTTTCTTGTCAAACCTCTTGTCTTGTAAGTGTTTGGAGTGTCAAGCTCTTGTGAACAGGCCGATTGAAGAGTAGCTTTGTGTGAAGAAATGTCACGGTGCAGAATGGGTTTTGTATTAAGTCATGTCATACCTGCAGACATCATCTGTTTGCTTGCTGAAAACGTCAAAAGGTGTTTGGATCTTTTTGCTGTGTAACGTTTATTCAAAGGAATAGCTCGGCCAAACGTGAACAGTCTGATATCGTTTACTCAGCTTTCCTCTGTATTATTTTAAACCTGTGTGATTTTAGTTTTCTAAAGTTTGTGTGTGTGTGTGTGTGTGTGTGTGTGTGTGTGTGTGTGTGTGTGTGTGTGTGTGTGTGTGTGTGTAGAAAGAAAATGGTGATCATATTGTAAAACCGCTTTTAAAGTAATCTTTATGATTCATATGAACAGATTGAAAATCAAACCACTATTCACCTCAAACCTCAATAAACATGATTACACCACATTTGATGACAATATATTTAAGTATTAAAAATTTACATAAAATTGAATATTCATAAAATGTAATTATTAATTTAAAAACTAAAATGTATATTGTATAAGTTATAATAATAATAATAATATAATATTATTATTATACTATAATATTATTATTATTATTATTATTATTATTATTATATTGTTACTGTGCAATTAATTTATTTGCTATTAGAAAATCTGCATAAAAAGTTGGATAGAAGCTTTGATGATTTCAAAACATGAATAACCTTCCTAATTTAAAGATGTACATTCAAGTTACAACAAAAGGAAATTTTAACAACTCAATCAAATCAAATAAATGAGCTTTTAAACTAGAAAAAGATAAGAGCGGCTATGAATAACAGCTTAAATTTCAATCTTTTCCTCACATTTAGAAATAATGAGTTTTAAAGAAAAGAAATACTATTATTTAAATTATATTGATGATTAGGGTGGCACAGTGGGTAGCATGATCGTCTCACAGCAAGAAGGTCGCTTGTTCGAGTCTCGGCTGGGTCAGTTGGCATTTCTGTGTGGAGTTTGAATGTTCTCCCCGTGTTGGTGTGGGTTTCCTCCGGGTGCTTTGTCTGAGCTCCACCGTTCTTCTGTGCAGCAATCCACCAATCAGGCCTGTATGGTAGAGTGGTCAGACGGAAGCCACTGTCTGCCTGGAATTTGCCAAAAGGCATCTGAAGGACTCTCAGACCATAAGAAACAAAATTCTCTTGTCTGATGAGACTAAACTTGAACTCTTTGGAGTGAATGCCAGGCGTCACGTTTGGAGAAAACCAGACACCGCTCATCAACAGGCTAATACCATCTGATTTTTAGCAGCAGGAACTGGAAGACTAGTGAGGATAGAGAGAAAGATGAATGCAGCAATGTACAGAGACATCCTGAATGAAAACCTGCTTCAGAGTGCTCTTGACCTCAGACTGGGGCGATGGTCATCTTCCAGCAGGTCACCTCGGCTGATTAGCCAATGATCTCGGCATATTCATCGTATTTTTGTGTTGTTTTATGTGGCTTTACACAGTCAGTTGCCTTTTTAATTATTTATTACTATTTTAATTAATTATTTCTTGCAATTATCAGATGGTGTGGCATGGTGTGTGCACTTAATTGTGCTCACAAACCATTCACATGGCCTCCGTTTCCCAGGTGAGTGAAATTATATACTTTTACCATCTCTATAAATGCATTTGTTTTATTTAAGATCCTTTATCATTTATAATGTTCTTTAGACCTGTAATGCACTCCAGAATCTGTCGTCTGAAGCGTTGTCATACAATTCTGCCTGGAGTTCATCAATAGCCCTGCATTTTCGAACACAGACTATATACGAAGTGTTTGGAAGTAATTCACACTTTCCTCCTGTTGAAAAACGTCATAAGAGCGATGCTTATAGTGGCTCAATGTGTAATACTAAGCATTGTGCTTTTGACATTGCTTATGAAACAGTGTTTTTAAAAGTCTAAACACTTTATTGTTATAGTACACAACCAAGCACATGTGGTCAGAACACAAACGAGTCGCAGGTAATGAAGTATTAAGTGTTTCTCATGCATCTGTAGCTCCGCTCACGCTCCGCCTCTTTGCCCTTGTATGGTATGCCCTTGTATGGTATGGTGCGATGACACGGTAACAAAATGGAGACATCAGCAGGGGCTTGATGCAGGCAGAGAAACATTTCCCAATGTATCAGTGCATAGAAGTGTCATTCACACAGCTACTGAACACCAGTGTGGTAACACGCATAAAATTAAAGTCATGAAATACACATTGTTTATCAACATTAGATGTAACATAAATCTCTAATGTACATACCTGATGGAGAAACAGCTAAAAAGATCCATAGTAATGTCAAGAAAAAGCAAAAAAAGTGATGTGACATGCAGAGGAATTCTGGGAGAGTCAATTTACGGTTATTCACCGTATATATTAAGGAAACATACTGTTAACCAGGTTACGGATTTTTACAGGGTTTTTTTATGGTTGAAATCACAGCCATTTTTTACAGTGTGGAAGTGCTTAGATGTGATATACAGTTGCAATCAGAATTATTCAACCCCCTGATTTATTAGCCCCCCTGTTTATTTTTTTCCCCAATTTCTGTTTAACGGAGAGAAGATTTTTTCAACACATTTCTAAACATAATAGTTTTAATAACTCATCTCTAATAACTGAGTTATTTTATCTTTGACATGACGACAGTAAATAATATTTGACTAGATATTTTTCAAGACACTTCTATACAGCTTAAAGTGACACTTAAAGGCTTAACTAGGTTAATTAGGTTAACTAGGCAGGTTAGGGTAATTAGGCAAGTTATTGTATAATGATGGTTTGTTCTGTAGACTGTGGAAAAAATAAATAGCTTAAAGGGGTTAATAATTTTGACCTTAAAATGGGTTTTAAAAATTAAAAACTGCTTTTATTCTAGCCAAAATAAAACAAATAAGACTTTCTTCAGAAGAAAAAAATATTATCAGACATACTGTGAAAATTTCCTTGTTCTGTTAAACATCATTTGGGAAATATTTAAAAAAGAAAAAAAATTAAAGGGGGTTGAATAATTCTGATTGCAACTGTACCAAGACTGATACTGTACCTGCTGATACGAACAGGCAGAAGCTCAACATATTTTCCATAAAAGCATGAAGTAAGAACACTCTTTATTCCTTTTGTCCACTTTAATCTTTCTATCGTTCTCTCGCTGGTGTCACATGTCTAATGAGGCCTTCAGAAAGGCCGCTACTGCCCGCACAGTTGGATTTATAGCATGCTAATTACTCCAGTCGGAGTTCTCATTTATTGACAATGGCTTCCTTGAAAAAGCTCGTCGAGGGACTAATAATGACCAGCTGCTTCCCACACTGCCTCGCAAACTAATGAATACTCTTTCAATCAGAGCCGCTGATGGATTTAATGACAAGAATCATTTCCGCCCACAAGCTACATGGAAAAAAACCCCCAGCGATATAAGCAGAATTGCATTGGTCCCATAGGACTTTCTCGAAATCCACATGACCCAGATCAAACGCCGATGGTAAATGGGGCTCGCCGTCTTTGTTTCGTTTCATTTTCCAGCTTGTTTTTGCTTGATAAGTGATGAATGAAAAGCTTTATTGTATCGGTGCGTATCTCAATGGCCGCCATCTGTCTGAGGGTCCCGTCGGGGGAGGAGGCGGCGTTATTGATTCGATTCTGAGCTGAGTCTCCTTGCACACGATGCCAAATCTTTGAGTTAAATGACAAACAGGCTGACAGAAAAGAAAAATGACCCTTCTAAACATGCTCCAGAATATGAGTGTATTTCCTCAGGACATCACTGGGAATCACATTTTTGGCAGGCTTTGATTGGTTTGATGGCTCTCGGCTGCGCGAGAACGGCTGTTTTCTCAGCGCGCAAGACCTTTAAGAGGATTTGCAGTGTTTTGCGTCGGGAGCCGTCAGGCTTGTGTCTCATTAATACCTGGGAATCTCTTTGGATTTCGTATGGGATGAAATGAATGTTGCATACAGTGCTTACTGCCTTGCTTTGAATTGTGCAATCCTCCTTCAATTCAAGGTCAAGTTATTGGGATACGAGAGTCGTTATGAAATGCTAATTTATATTTAACAAGTGACGTAATGAACACACTAACTGCGGATAAACATTTCTGGGTAGGGCTATGACAAAAGTCTCATATCACGATATAAGTGATCTCATATTCTGATAACGATTTACATATATACTGTATATACATATATATATATATAGATATACACTCACCGTCCACTTTATTAGGTACACCTGTCAAACTGCTCGTTAACGCATGTTTAATCACATGGCAGCAACTCAATGCATTTGTTGCATGGTCAAGACAATCTGCTGCAGTTCAAACTGAGCATCAGAATGGGAAAAAAACGTGATTTAAGAGACTTTGAATGTGGCATGGTTGTTGGTGCCAGACGGGCTGGTCTGAGTATTTCAGAAACTGCTGATCTACTGGGATTCTCACGCACAACCATCTCTAGGGTTTACAGAGAATGCTCCAAAGAGAGAAAATAACCAGTGAGCGGCAGTTCTGTGGGCGCAAATGCCTTGTTGATGCTAGAGGTCAGATGAGAATGGCCAGACTGGTTCCAGTTGACAGCTACAGTTCGCACAGGCTTACTAAAATTGGACAGTAGAAGATTGGAAAAACGTTGTCTAGTCTGATGAGTCTCGATTTCTGCTGCGACATTCGGTAGGGTCAGAATTTGGCATCAACAACATGAAAGCATGGATCCATCCTGTCTTGTACAAATGTTCAGGTTGCTGCTGGTGGTGTAACGGTGTGAGGGGTACATGGCTAGAAAGACCTCTCAGCCAATCAGATTTGAGAATATATTACATAATTATAAATACAAATGGCAGATTTCTAGAATAAAGCCCTGTTCACATCAAGAACGGTAGATATAAAGTTAACAAAACCTATATTATCTACCACGCTAACACAGTGCATTTTTTTTTTGTTTTTAGTCTGTTGTGTTCATATTTCAGTCAAGCTGTACCAGAGTTAGTTTGAATTTGACCTACAGTTGCAATCAGAATTATTCAACCCCCTGATTTATTAGCCCCCCGGTTTATTTTTTTCCCCAATTTCTGTTTAACGGAGAGAAGATATTTTCAACACATTTCTAAACATAATAGTTTTAATAACTCATCTCTAATAACTGATTTATTTTATCTTTGACATGATGACAGTAAATAATATTTGACTAGATATTTTTCAAGACACTTCTATACAGCTTAAAGTGACATTTAAAGGCTTAACTAGGTTAATTAGGTTAACTAGTTATTGTATAATGATGGTTTATTCTGTAGACTATGGAAAAAATAAATAGCTTAAAGGGGTTAATAATTTTGACCTTAAAATGGGTTTTAAAATTAAAAACTGCTTTTATTCTAGCCAAAATAAAACAAATAAGACTTTCTCCAGAAGAAGAAAATATTATCAGACATACTGTGAAAATTTCCTTGTTCTGTTAAACATCATTTGGGAAATATTTAAAAAAGAAAAAAAATTAAAGGGGGTTGAATAATTCTGATTGCAACTGTATATAGTTCATACGATAGCGTTCACACTTATTCAAATAAAATGTACAAACAGAACAATCGAAACATAGTTTGTTTTAATCTAACCAATCATGGAAAGTCTAACACATTCTCAGTAGCCCACAAGTGTTTATATGGTTGTTTTAAATACTTAATTCTGATTGGTCAATAAAGCTCATCCATTTTAAAATGGGCTACATCTGATTAAACAATAATCACACAACAAACAAAGAGGCAAAGTCTACTTTTAAAAGAAGAATACTATTTATTATAATACTTCATTTGATCATAATATAATGTGATATCTCTTAATGTACACATAGTATATACTTATTTATATATTTGGGCATAAGCTACTACAGAGGACACATACAGTAATTAAAGCAAACATAGAAAAAACGTCAGAATATCGTTGGCACAGATGTGATGATACATATTGGAGAAAAAACAAATCCATACGAACACGGTACAATCTCACAGTGAACACATAGTCATCTGTTTTCACATGGCTTAATACACAGAGCTGGATGAAAACACGAACGTATGCTGGAAATAAATGGCTGTAAATTGAAGAAACTACTAAATGTCTGAAAACATGATGATTGAATGAGAGTTATGTGTTGTTGACATCTGTTACAGATATTATTAAACTAAAGAGACAGGAAGATATAGTGTTGTCAGTAGATTAAAGTCATGAAATGTTGTTCGTTTAATATCCCAAATCTGACACATTGTATTTCTGGCCTCAACAGGGCATTCAACCAGTCGGTACTTCATATTTTGGGACTGGATTGTGAAATATGACCTTCTGAAAGATCCATTATTGTATCTTTGGGTTCCAAAAAAGCATGCTCATCAATGAAGAGATATTTGTAAGTAGCATGATATTTTCTTGGTCAAATACTGCAGATATTTGCAAACTTTTAATTAAATTAAATTATAATAAAATGTGAATATTTAATTGCTATTTTATTAAATTAATATTAAATAACATTTAAATTAAATGCAAATTAATTAAATTACATTACAAAAAATGAAAAAAATTTGTGTGTGTGTGTATATATATATATATATAGATAGATAGATAGATAGATAGATAGATAGATAGATAGATAGATA
>CAIGQZ010000253.1:7499442-7524376 GCA_903798205.1 Danio tinwini
GATAGATAGATAGATAGATAGATAGATAGATAGATAGATAGATAGATGTTTTGCCAATATTAACGAAATTGATGTTTTATATGATTTGTAAATGTTTTATTTTTTTATTAAATACACATTAATTTAAATGAAAATAAATTTAATTACATTAAAATACATATTTATATATATTTAGTTTTGCCAATACCTAAAATTGATATTTTATATGATTTGCTATTTTTTTATACAAATTAATTTAAATACAAATTAATTAAATTACATTAAATGTTTTGCCATTATTAAATGTAAAATAAAAAATGTATTGAATTACATTTTAATTAAAATAAATACAAATCAATTAAATTACATTAAAATATATATTTAGATGTTTTGTCAATAATTTGTGTAATTGCTGTTTTATATTTGCAAAAAATTGAATTGATGATTAAAATTTATTAAATGAAACGTAATTACATGAATTAATTAAATTAAATGAATTAATTATTGGCATTAACACCCACCAAATGTGGGGAGATTTCAACTGTGGCGGGTAAGACAGCCACTCCCACTAGCTACTTTGTCTGGTTGGAAATCATTTTTAAATTGTAATTTTCTAAAAGCAGGGTTCGACAATAAAAATGGCCCAATATGGGTGGAAATCTTCAAAAAAGAAAAAAGAAGCAGCACGATTGACAAAAATTATTGTTCACAATACCAAAAGAAAGCAGGTGAATACCTTCCTTGCACGAAGCAACTGTGCCTAGAGTAAACGCAACTGGTGCGATCTGTTCTCTTTGAAATAGTCTGGACAAAAAGATGGTCGTGCACCCACAGTCCTGCTGCTTTCAAGAGCTCAAGATTTAAAAATATTTGCTTTTGTAAGCAGCAGCAGTTGCTGCTTTCGCTTTAATCATTCTTTGAACAGATTATTAACAGGCCTAATATTATAGTCGAGTGTGAGTGATCATCCTTTCATTATCACACGGTGTGTTTTTTTACCTGCTTTCTTTTGCTCCCAGTTATTTTTGTTAATATTCTTTAATTATCATTTTTTCCAATAACATTGCTTTAATATGAGATTAATTCCCCATTTATGTGTTGTTATCTGGTGATCTGGGACCTTTAGCCACCTCTATTAACTTTAACTGTGCATACTTTAGATACATGCAAGTATACAGCTATATTTTGCTTGTTTTGACACATTATTAAAAATTTGTGACTAAGAAATAATAATTTGTTTATTTTTGGTGGGATCAGAAATAAATTTGGTAAATCATAAATTTTGAGCCCTGAAAAGTCATGCGAAATAAATACTAGTTGCCATGTGACACCATGAAACCACAAAAACACACAAAAAGTGAAATGAATGTGGAGGCTTGCAGACATAAAGCAAAATCTAAAGCAAGTCATTTCAGCAGGTCAAATGTATGCATATAAAATATATTTCCCTAACAACAAAATTGTATATATATAATTTAGATGTTTTGCCAATACTTTATAAACACTTGTATAATATGTATGAACATATCAAAAAATAGCATGTTTTCAGACAACGTTCTTTTTTTAAGTGGTTAAATTAATATTTATGGTAAAAGAACCCTGATTTGCCATTACAACAAACTGAAAAAATATATAAAATGCTCCAAATGACAAAAGATACATATTATGAAAAACTTCAATAATTATGATAGATCATATAACAGCAGTAAGTCAAATACGGTGTTTTTAACAGCACCTGAACAGCTGTAGTTTTGCCCACAATCATATGCCTTTGCCCTTGGTCAGTGTTCACACTTCAGATCAGCTCTTTTTCTGTAATTAATATGCTTGACTAGTGTGAGCAAACTCCCACATTAGCCAGCAAACAAACAAACAAGCACGCCGGGACCCCAGCGCAGCAGAGCATGATGGGTAATGGGCCGTTATTATGCCTGATGGCTCCTTCAGCAGCGGGGAGGCGGGGCTTAATTAGTGTCAATCACTATGACAGCATATTTACCGACCAATCACGCATCAGTCGGCAGGTACATAAAAGCTCGGCGGAGACAGAAAGGGCATCTGCTAAAAAAAAAAAAACTGTGCTGACATTGCAGCGCTGATCTGAAGCCAGTCGCTGACAAACAAAAGAGGGAAAAAAGATGCTGAAGGGGCTGAAAAGCTGAGGTGTGGCTGCATGAGATGTTGGTAAGTGTTAACCTTGAGGAGCAGACAGCCGAACAACAGCTTTTATGGGGGAAACTAAGCATGTGTGCCAGTGAGGAGATCAAATCCAGGGCATTTTAGGAGGATTCAGTGCGGTAAACAAGACAAGATGTTGGAAAATGGATCCGAAAAGAGCAAAAACAGTGTCATGTTAACACAAGGGCATGGGGATTTAAACAGATTTGTTCATTTAATAATACACACACACATAGCCTGTGTCCGAAATCGCCTACTGCTCAGAATTTGAATTTACTACTCGACCATTAGAAAAGTACGTTCTATATAGTGTGAATGTCAGTAGTATGAATGGAACTCGGACGTACTACATCTGCCATTTTGTCATGATCACGTGACCTACCCGCGTCAGTTGCATCACTTCCATTCATGAATTCTCTAGCGATGCATCATGGGATAGCGTAGCATGCATCGGATGCACACTTCAGAATTTCGCTGGAGGTAGTAGGTCATCTGAGTACTTCTCACAAACTGATTTTCGAATTCTATGAATTAAGACATACTATTCGGCTTGCATACTGTTTTGAGCGCACTATATGGTTTAGAAGTACGCGATTTCGGACACAGTCATGGTTGCTAACAGTTTTCATAGGGTGATTTCACACTAGCACTTTTGGTCCGCACCCGAGTTCGTTTGACGTCATAGTACGGTACGTTTAGCTAGTGTGAACGTGTCTTCTGAACTCGGGTGCGCACCCGTGAACCGTACCCGAGTCCGGCTAAAAGAGGTGGTCTGGGGTACGGTTCACTTCTGGTATGAATGCAATCGTACCAAATAACGGAAGTGAACCGCCAACTGTACAACAAACTATAATTTTCGTAAAGTTCATTCGTGTGTGTGTGAGTGTCATGTTACACGTATTTTACCTTGGTGACAAGCGGGACTGAGCGAGGGCAAACACAGTGATGTTTGCTTGTCTCCTCCAAAAACAGCTTCTGCAGACACTGTGTGATGTTCTGAATGTTTATAATTTTGCGGCAGATGGACGCGAGTTGCTTTCTGTATTCAGCAAAAGCAAATGGACCGCGATGTGCGTACGTCTTTCCATTTTGGCGCTGTGCTTTCATGACCGTCACCTAGCAACAGCCGTAAACAAAACAGCAGCTCGATGACGCAAGCATACCGGGGTTCAGAAGGAAAAAAGACAGTGTGAACACAAACCAACCAAGAAGGTGGCAAGGGCGGACAATTGAACTTGGGTACGGTCCAGGCAATTGAACCAAGTGTGAAAGCACCCATAGAGTAAAAAAATAATCGTAAATCAATAACAACAACAAAATGACTTTTACATTATTTTAAGAAAACTACATCCCAATCTTTTTAAACTTAAAGGTGAGGAAATGGATATTTTAACGTAATAGAACCAATTTGCCATCTAAACAAAGGAAGTAAACATATTCGAAAATGCTTTAAATTACAATTTCTAAGTGCATTATTTTAATAATTATTGATTATATAACGTGAATATGAATATCAGCGTGGTAAATAAGACAAGATGTGGTAACGTGGTAAAATGGATCAGAAAAGAGCTAAAACAGTGTCATGTTAACACAAGGGCATGAGGATTTAAACCGTTTTATTTATTTCATAATGCGCACACACATAGGCTGCGTCCAAAATCGCCTACTGCTCAGTGGGTACTGCATTTGAATTTAAATGTACTACTCGGCCGCTAGAAAAGTACGTGCTATATAGTGTGAATGTCAGTAGTATGAATGGAACTCGGACGTGCTACATCTGCCAATTTGTCATGATCACGTGACCTACCCGCGTCATTTGCATCGCTTCACTCCTATTCATGAATTCTCTCATGGTACATGGGATAGTGTAGCGTGCATCGGATGCACACTTCAGAATCTCGCTGGAAGTAGGAGGTCATCCGGGTACTTTTCGCATCCTGTTTTTCGAATGAATTCAGACATACTACTCGGCTTGCATACTGTTTTTAGCGTACTATATAGTATAGAAGTATGCGATTTCGAACACTAATGGTTTTCATAGAGTATATATATTTTTAAATCAATAAAAATAATAAATTATTTTTTTACTTCATTTTTTTGTTAACTAAATACCATTTTTTAACTTAAAAAGTGAAGAAATGTATATTTTTGGTGGAATAACCCTCTCAACAAAGGAAAAAATATTATAAAATGCTTTAAATTACAATTTAAGTGCATTATGAAAGATTTTAGTAATTATGATTGTTATATTATTACATAATGGTTATATAAAAGAGCAAAAACAGTGCAATGTTAACACTAGGACATGAGAATTTAAACTGTTTCACTCATTTCGCAATGTGCACACATAGTTGCTAACATATTTCATCAAGTAAAAAATCGTAAATCAATAACAATAAAATAAATGACGTTTGTACATAATTTTTACAAAACTAAATACCAATTTTTTTCACTTAAAAAGTAAAGAAATTTATATTTTAGGTGGAATACTCCAGTTTTGCCATCTTAACAGGAAAAAACTATTATAAAATGCTTAAAATTACAGTTTAAGTAGAATTTTTTTTTTACATTTATGAAAAATTTTAATAATTAGGATTGATTATATAACTATATGAATATCAGTGCAGTAAACAAAACAAGATGTGGTAAAATGGATCAGAAAATAGCAAAAACAGTGTAATGTTAACACTAGAAGTACACAAGAAAAAATCAAGGAACGATAGCCTGATCAATCTTTTTACTGGTCAAATGCTGCAGATGTTTGAAAAAATGTAATTAAAATTAAATGGGCTACATTTAAAAAAAAATCTATGACATTTAAATGTTTTGCCAATACTGAGTGAAACTGATGTGTATTGTAAGATATGCTTTATATACACTTATATGTAAAAATAACACTTTTTTTAATTGTTAGAAAACTCAATAACAATGTTTTAACTTTAAATAAAAATGAAGAAATTAATATATAGGTGAAATAACCCTGATTTGCAATCACAACAAAGGAAAAAAAGATTATAAATTTAGTTAAGTACATTATGAAAATAAAATGTTAATAATTATGTTTGATTATATAACTGTTTCTTATTTATATCAGTGTGATAAACAAGACAAGATGTGGGAAAATGGATCAGAAAAGAGCAAAAACAGTGTCATGTTAACACAAGGATTTTTGAGATTTAAACTGTTATATTCATTTCATGATGCACACACACACACACACACACACACACACACACACACACACACACACACACACACACACACACATAGTTGACCATTAGCATAAATTAAACGTAAATCAAACTCAAAAGGGAAACAACCACAATCAACATTGGGACACTTGATCTCAATTTACAGTCAAATGTGCTTTTGAAACAAAAAGAGGTTTCACATAAAAATGGGTTTCACATATGGCGGGAAAAATAAGTATTGAACACGTCACCATTTTTCTAAAGGTGCCGTTGACTTGAAATTTTCTACAGATTTTAATACCAACCAAAGAAATCGAAAAATGCAAATCTAATTATTTAAAAAATAAAATGTGTCATGAAATGACGCAGGGAAAAGTATTGAACACATGAAGAAAGAGAAGTGTAGAAAGGCATGGAAAGCCCAGACAGCAGCTGAAATCTCTCAGTAGAAATGTAAATAAATATTAGCTGCTTCAGTCCAACATCTACATTAGCAGTAGGATGAAGATGAAACCAGGGTGGACATTTCAGCAAGACAATGATTCAAAACACAGCCAAGGAAACTCTCAAATGCTTTTTGAAGAAAAGAAAACCAAGCTGTAGAATGGCCCAGCCAATCACCTGACTTGAATCCAATAGAGAATACAAAATAAAGATCAGATTTGATAGACGAGACCAACAGAACCATCAAGATTATTACTCTCTGTTGAAGTCTGTGAAAAACTCACATCTGAGCAATGCATGTGACTTCATTCTCCATATGAGAGGCGTATTTAAGCTGCCATCACTAAAAAAGCTTTATATATAGGGTATTAAATAAGTTTTAGCAGTTCAGCGCTTTCTCCTTGTGTCATTTCATTTTTATTAAACACACACACACACACACATATATATATATATATATATATATATATATATATATATATATATATATTAGGGCTGTCAAAAGTAGCGCGTTAACGCACCAGATTAATTTGAAATATTTAACGCGTAAAAAAAAATTATCGCATTTAACGCAGTTGCAGTTTTTTTTATTTCCTGTTGTGGCCACCGTGTGTTCAGGGCCGGCGCGTCCGTAGAGGCGACCTAGGCGGCCGTAGAATAGTGAGCGAACCCCCCCGGTTCTCACTTTCATCCGCGACATCCAACCCTCCCTCCCGGTCCTTCCTTTCATCCGCGAACCGGTCACTTTTTATTTCACTTTCGAGTTGAGGGCGGGCGGCATGATTGCCATTCGCCTAGAGAGCCAGTTCAGCTTGCTCCAGCTCTGCGTGCGTGCAGAAATATGGCCAAAACCAAGGAAGCGCTTTTAGAAGGAAAGTTTCAGTATAAAACAACTAAGGTTGCATCACCTGAAGGGAGTGCGCTGTACTCTCTCTCTCTCTCTCTCTCTCTCTAGCCTCACTAGCCTTAATCTCTCTCTCTCTCTCTCTCTGTGTGTGTGTGTGTGTGTGTGTGTGCGTGCGTGTGTGTTGTGCCCTGATAATGTCAATAGACTGGACTTAGCAACTGGCTAAATGTTAAGGAGGACTGAGCAAAATTGTTTCTATTTTATAATTAATGTTCTCAACTCGCAATACAACTTTACAATGAATACAATTGTTTGTAATTAATACTTTATTGTTATTATTATTATTTTCCAATTTCCATATTTGCAATGCCTGCATTTTGGATTTTTTTTATTCGTGATTAATTATGATTAATCACAAAAAGGTGTGATTAATTAGTTAATTTTTTTTATCAATTATATATATATATATATAATGATTTTCTGTGTTTTGTTATATTTTTATGCTTGTATTGTTTGGGTTTTTACCGAAATCTGGTTTAATTCTTTGTCAAAAGCTCCTTTAGAAATATCATTCCCAGAAAAAAAACATGACGTGTTCAATACTTATTTCCCCCGCTGTAAAAAGACATTTTTGTAGCTAAAACTGATGACACTTTTATCCAAACTCGAAAATGTAGCGATGACCTTGAAATGCTATTATTTAAAAGGAAATATACAGTGTGGATGCTCACTGTAACGATCAGACAGCAGCAAAAGAGGTTGAGTCATGATACCCCACTGTATTTGGAGCTCCACAATGCTGTACTCTTGTGTTTGATGGAAGAAAAACAAACTATGACACAATGAGTAAGTGAATCAACAAAATAAATACTCTGTCATACTGTAGTTAAGGCTGAAATGGTAAACACATTCAGATCGTGTTCGCTTACAGTATATAAACCCGTTTACAGCAGAAAAAGACAATGAGTTCTACCGCCATGTGTAAAAAAAAAAACATGATGGATTTGGCTTATTTCACAGTGAGATTCTCACTTCACAACATGAAACAGCTGAAACACAAACTGGGGCTGCATAATATATCCTTATTGCGATAATTGTATATGCAGATATACGTATCACAGACATTTGTGATAAATTCCATTTATTTTATGCATTGGTAGTTCATATGGGGCATTGCTATCTTTAGCCCCGCCTCCCCAGTAGTTGCTGCTCTGCTATTGGCTGAAAGGTGAACCCAAAATGATTAGCCCCCCTGTATATCTTCCCAAATTTCTATTTAATGCAAAGGTTTTTTTTTTCAACAGATCTCTGATTTGTTTTATCATTGCCATGATGACAGTGCATCATATTTGACTAGATATTTTTCAAAATACTAGTATTTACTTAACTAGGTTAATTAGCCTAAATAGGTAAGTTAATTAGGCAAAGCATTGTATAATAATAGTTTGGTTTGTAGATAATCGAAACTATTATTGCTTAAGGGGGCTAATAACATTGAACATTGATAAAATAATATTTAATATTTTTTTAAATTCAAATCTACTTTCATTCTAGCCAAAATAAAACAAATCAGATTTTCTCCAGAAGAAAAAATATGATAGAAAATACAGTGAAAATTTCCTTGCTCTGTTAAATATCATTTGGGAAATATTTGAAAAAAATTCACAGGAGGTTTAATAATTTTGACTTCAACTGTATATTTTACCTGTTTATTTAAAATAAATAAATAAAAAAATGAATAAATAAAAAGGGAAATATGATATCGAAATATCTTTATCACAATGCTTATAATTATAATATCGCATGTTTTTCCAGTATCGTGCAGCCCTAACACAAACTATGAAATTAAAATGAGTCTGTAAAAAGAAAGATAAGAACACTGATTAAGCGAAAACACCAAGTATAATTTCAAGTATTGATCTCCAGTGATATTGACCTCTTCAAGTTACGAACGGCGCAGTAGATATAAAGCTCGGTGACTGGAGGGAATGAAGAACCAAAATTCTGTCGTAACGACATCATCTACACACCGAATTTACATTCAAACGATTAACGCTCCAGTTACAATTATTCAACGTTTAAGTTACTACGTTGTAAAGCTTCGTTAAGGCGAGCTCCAGCAGGTCAGTTTCCTCTATTTTTCGTAATATACAATGTTCTTCCTGTACAGATTTTACATACATGTATTCCGATTCACAGTCTGAATCTTCAAATTGCTTTTTTTTTTCTTTCGCCCAAATTTATTGACAAAAAAAATATAACTCTGAAAATGAAACGCTGATGTACCGTGTGCTCTGATTGGCTTTCCTGCAGAACTCGAAGCATGATGTCATCTACTTGAAGTAATTGAGTCCGGCCACCAGGAGGAACTTCTCCAGGAAGAGTTCAGAGTCGAGCACGGCGATGTGAGCTGCGCGGCCGATCAGTGTGTTTGCGGTGTTTGGCAACGCGTGAAACACGTTCTGTCGGATCAGACGACAGCTTGGAGCACTTAGAAGTGGCTGGAGTAAGTTATTGATCATCTCTGTGTATACTGGACCTGTTAGAGAAGCAAACACACATTATTTACAACATTTGTTTTTTTCTTATGCATTAAAATTAGGGCTTGACATTAACTTTTTTGATCACCAGCCAGTGTGGCTAATAGTTTTCCAACATTACTAGTCATTTTCACTAGCCACAATTTTGTTGTTGGGAACGTTTATTTTATGTGCATAAATTTGACATGCTAAAATTAAATTGATTTAGATTTGGTGGAATGTCCACATGCCTCCTTATTCATTTCACTGTTTGTGTATGTTGTGTATGAGCTTGCTCAGTGAGAATGAGCACATGGGTCATGGTTTCATAATGTTGTATTACAATTAGTTTTTATTTCACATGACTTTTCAGAGCTTTAAGGATTTACCAAATGTATCTCCAACCACACTAAAAATAAATAAATAATAATTTCTTAGCCACAAATTTTAAGTAAAGCAAAATATCGCTGCATACTATACATTTTATTTAACAAAACATTTCTTAAAAAAATAAACAGTTAACACCAGTTAACTACACAAAAATGCGAAGTTATTATCTTATATCCTGTTTAAATAATGGTTAAAGTGAAAGAATCCGGTGCTGCTTACAAAAAGACCAATCTGGAGCTCTTGAAAGCAGCAGGACTGTAGGTGCATGAACAGCTTTTTGTCTAATCTATTCGAAAGAGAACCGATCACACCAGTTGCGTTTCCAGGCACGGTTGTTTCAAGCAAGGAAACGAGAGCGCACACGTGTTTTAAACAGTCGCGCGGATCACATCAGCTGTTGGCGCGAGTGATTATTCTCTCATTCAGTATTCAATCGGCTTTCTTTTGCCCACACGAACACGATTATATTTGTCAGTCAAAGCTGTGTCTTGATTCTATCGCATTTACACGAATATTGGGCCATTGTTATTGTCGAATCCTGCTTTTAAGAAAACTACAATTTAAAAATGATTTTCAACCAGCCAAAGTGGCTAGTGGAGGTGTCTGTCTAACCCGCCAGAGCTGAAATCCACCCGCATTTGGCGGGTATTAATGTAAATCCCTGATTACAATGTCTTGCTTTTATTGGATTTTTTTTTGGGGGTCACGTTTTCCAATTATGTTCGGTAATATACCCCAGTAACCCAGCTTTATATATTTAATTAAATTATATCTAATTTATTAATCAAACTTGTTATCATGTTTTCAGTGTTTTAAAGGCTATTGAGTGGTTTTCAACGACATTTGTGATATTAAATAAATCTATTAATAGGTAACCATGAAGACTGAACACATATTTTTTATTGTATTGTGTAACTTCCATGTGCGAGCAAGAGTATAATCAAATACAAACTATGCATCTAGTTTTACGGACAAATATAGTACAAATGCCTATATAGAAATATGTTTTGTGAACACTTACGCTGTCTGTTGGAGCTCTAGATTTGCCGCTTTCAAACGACTGAATTAATATTTTTTGCCACAAACATGCATTCACAATGGTATGGACCATTATAGGGGTGGTCAAATGTATATTTAAGTTATCTGTTATTTATATTATAATATTATTTAAGATACAGATCAGGGCAAACTGTCTTAACTATTAAAGGGCCGACCCCCCCATACATCTTTTTTTATGTCTTTCATGGAGGATCAAGCGTTAATTAGGGGGGTCTGGACCCCTAAAACCCCCCTGTTTTACCCATTACTCAGCAATATTTTTTGTTTTTGTTTTAAATATACACTATAATAATTTACGAATCATGTATTCTTAAGTTAAGAATAAGAATAATTGTATTTTTACATATCTAGTAACGGCATCTGCTTGTAAAACTTATGTCAGAGTAATTAGCGGTTCATTCTGCTGGGCGAGCCCTGATTAAAAGGAATAAAAGCTGGTTTATACTTCAGCGTTGAATGATTGCTGTGACCCACGGCTCCTGCATTGCGTGTAGTTGTGCATTTCTGCGTGCTGTTTGTGTTGCTCTGCAATAGCACTTTCGAAACACTAGCTGGCAGCAGGTTGTTATGTTCCTCTGTGTCAATTTTTTTCGCCTGTGTTTTGTTTTTTCTGAATGCTACCTTAATGTAGCCACGTCAGCCACGAGGAGGGCTGTGGGGCTCACCGGACCATATGCGTGTGCTTGACCCAGAAATATAAATCAGCTTTATATCGAAAGGAGGGAGCAATATATGTTAAGCTTGGTGACAAGGAACATCATTTCTCTGGTATTTGGGTTCCTTAATTTGTTACGAGTAGTTGTTGTGGTGTAGTGTGTGTGTGTGGTGTTTTTCTTTCTTTCTTTCTCTCTCTCTCTCTCTCTCTCTCTCTCTCTCGCTCTCTCTTTCTCTCTCTGAATTATTCGCAGGTGTAGCGGATTACATCGGATCATGATTGGTGCTTGGATTGGCAGCGGCTGTATTTAAAACCTCAGAGAGCATGGATTCAGCGCCCCCCCTCTGCTCTCTTTTGATTGCTCGCTTGTTAATTCTCTGTGAAGATATTATTGCTGGAGTGATAAAAATGAGTGTTTATGCTGATGTCTCCTATATGGCGTTTTGTTAGATGCAGATGTAAAGTTACATTCATTGGAGCATGGTAGGGAGGTTTGGTGCCTTATATTTATTATTTTCGTTTTCTCCTCTGTTGTTAGTAGGGAGGTAAGTTTTCTGTATTTTATTTTCTTATCTATGTTCTAAATTAAATTAGATTTTCTCTAATTTAGTTAGCTTGGTTTATTGTCATTTATTTTGGCTGAACCCCTCCTGATGTTATTTTTGCTCCTTATTTTATGAAAATAAATGATATTTTCTTGTTAATTGTCAGTGGTTTGTGTTTTGGTTTTTATTTTGAGGAGAGAGAGTGCGGGGGTACCAGGGATTATATTTTTAATCTTGTTATGTTTTGGTTAATAAAATTTAGCACTTTTTATTTGATGGAGACCCCAACATGGGGTCATCTTTGGCACATTCATCTGTATATAGTTAGATTTTTATTACATTTTCTTTTTATTATTATTGTTTTATTTTATTACTGTTTTAATAAAAAAATTTACTGCAAAAATGCTTTAAATGGATCAAAATTGACAGAAAATTGACTTCTTGCCAGAGAAAGCTTTTTATGTGATCTTAATAGAGAAAAAAAAACAATAATAATTTTTAAAAAGCTTCTTGAGCACCAAATCAGCATTTTAAAATAATGTCTGAAAGACCATTACACATTGAGAATCCAGCTTTGTTATCACAGTAACAAATTACTTTTAATGAATTTAAATGACCTTTTTATTAATTTATTTTTCCATTTATTTTACCATAAAACAAGTAGAACATACTTGTATATACTTATATAATCCTCTTTTTCTATTTATTTTAATACAATGTACATCATTTTTAAATTAGGTATTTAATGACTTGAATGAAATTAATAGCTATGAGCAGACTAGGATAATCTTTAGCCCTACATAAATACATAGCAGCTTTGCATATGTTTTACACAGATTTGATGCATAAACCTTGCCAATTCTGCAAATACATTGATTAGTTTCTTCCCAGAAGTGAGTCTGTGAACATGCTTCATCTCTCAGTAGATTGATCAAAACCTGTGCACACATCATCTTGGAAAGCCTACAGCATGAATCTGATTGATACTTTTCATATTGACGAGCTCTGTGCATTTCTCACTGTATGCGGCTATACGTGTACATTAACCATAATCTGCACATTCATTTACTGACACGGTCTCTATTTCTTGGCATCCACCATTGTTCTATATGATCATAGACTGCGTGTGTGTGTGTTGTGTGTGTGTTGTATACAAAGTTGTATAATGACATGGGCATGACTCAGTTATCCTCTATTAAAGTGGTTAAAATAGATGGTTTCACCTTGTGACCTTATAGTTCAAAACAATAACGTAAAAACCTATACTTAACAGGGTCTTTTGAAAATAAAAATTTTAATTGTTTTCTTTAAGGGGTGGGTTTGGGGGTAAAGCCATATAATAAGTGTTTTTACTGCAATACATTACGCATATGGAGTGTCCCTGTAAACCATGTATACAAGTTGATGTGTGTGTGTGCGACAACTCAGAGTGAGTATCTTTAGCTCTCTCTGTCACATTGGCTGTCACAAAGAGGCTGATTTCTCTAATCTCTCTCTCAAACCAAGAGAAAAATAGCTGTCAAAGAAGCGCACGCCACTCTCAGAAGTGACAGTCCAATAAAATGAAAAGCGCTCTCTCTCTAACTTCCTCTCTTCCTGTGACGCTTCGTCCACACCGCTGGCTGAGTGATGCGTGGCTAATGGGAGACACTGAGAACCTAATAGGAGTTATACTGATGCCAGAGTGTTACAGTCAGTTCCCACATAGCAAAATTTCTCTGGCCCAGCTCTGGCCCATAAAAATCAGCTTTTGTTTGGCTCACGTGCCACATTGAATTACAGTACATGACTGGACCAAGTCTGGCTTCCAGACAAGGGCCAAACATGGACCATATCTGGGTCAAGTCTCAGCCAAGTTAATAATTCATAACTGGGCCAGATAGGTTGGTGTGTCATAATTGCAATGAAATTAATAAACCCATGATGCATTGCTCTTTTAAGCACATTATAGGTGTGCTTTTTCTCAAAGCGACCTGATTGGTAGAATTTTTTTCTTTACTCAAAAATTATTTTAACGTATTTAAAATGTGGGTCAAGATAGGCCAAACGTATGTGGCCCACATATCAATTATTAACATCTGGGCCCAATACTACATTTTACATCTGGCCCAAATCTTGTTTGCCGCTTTAAAGACGGTGCCACCTCTTCCAAGCCCGGGCCATGTTTGGCCCACATACTGTTTGCTAGTGCCGTATCAATGCCTGCTGTGCCAGCTTTATGCCAAATCTGGGCCAGAATTCTTTGCTACCAGCCCACATAGCAAATGGACTTGGCCCAAATGTGGCCTCAATATGGCACTGCTGGCGTGTTGACAGCACTGGCATGCATTATGTTAGCCGAAGGTGGGCCATGCAGGGCAATGATGGCACTGCATGCATGACGGCAAACTACATTTAGGCCAGTTGAGGATGGGAGGTATGTGGCCCAGATCAGTGTAGCGATTGTTCACATTGTTTAGGTAACATTAGGCTGGGTTATGGCTCAGTTTTTGGGGTTTCTGGTTAAAGTATAAACTTATAGCTGAGAATCGGCACCAATAATAAACTTGTTTTGGCCCATTTCATGACCAGTTAAGGGTGATAAATTGTCTGAGATTCAGACGGGTTATGGCCCATGTGTGGCCCTTGTCTTTAATCCAGTTATGGTCCTCTTCAGGACCGTTATTCTTTGTGGTACTTGGCCCGGGGGAAAACTTGCGGCATATTTCACAAGAAAACTTGTGTGGCCCGGAGATGGGCCAGAAAACATTTGCTATGTGGAAGGGTTGTTAGGGTGTTTCTATGTAGTTGTTGGGTCAGTCTCAGCATGTTGCCAGGGCATTACATTTGGTTGCTATTTGTTAGGGTGTTACTAGGCTGTGTTCACGCTTCGAGGCTTAGTGCTCAGATCAGATTTTTTTTGCATAGCTGTTCATATTGGTGTTATAAATGTGGCTAATATCAGATTTGCAGTGTGAACAGATCATGGTCCTAAACTGACCCGCATGCACAAAAGTACAATTACAGACAGCACAAAATGTCTAATTATGCACACAATGTGTATACTGTATGAGGAAGCACGTTGTCAGATTATGCTTAAGGAGGTGGTCCACTATGATATCACATTTTAAACTTTAGTTGATGTGTAATGTGAACATAAACAACATCTCTGTATGTAAGACGCTCAAAGTTCAATGAAAAGGGAGACATTGGCTTTTACAGAGTTAGCTTAGCAAAGCCTACAGCAAACAAATTTGGGGACTACAAAAAATACATCCAGGCTAGTCAGTGAAAGCTAAAATGCCATCCAAACACTGCTAATTCCATAGAGCGTGTTCTGTTTCTGTATTTGGGCTTCTAAAGGGCACAACACAAAGACAGAAGTGCTTACAATTTAATTTTAATTATGTTCCAGAGAATTATAATAAATATACTGCTAACCTTTGTCAAAGGACAGTGTTACTGTGTTACTCTGTGTCAATATAAAACGTTATATAAAATGTTAACTTGTTTTTTCCAGTTGGTTGCTAAGGTGCTGCGTTATGTACCCTTGGCTGTCTTAGATGCTAGTTGCTAGACCATTGTTTTTCTATTGCTAGGTTGTTTTGACATTGTTGCGGTTGCTGGGGTTCAGAAAAGTTGACGGACTGATCTGACGGAGGGCATTCCAATTGGTTGCTAGGGTGTTGCCAGTTAAAGCAACTGATGCCATGCTGGTACAGTTAGTTGCTCAGGAATGTTCATATGTTTGTTGCTCTGGGTTTGCTATGCTAAATCCTCATTTAGATGTAGTATGTACGAATTACACTCACTTCCTTTTTTTAGAACGGGGAACATCAGCAGAATGAATCCCCATTTGGAAACGTAAATATTAAAGCAAGTCATTATGCAATATTCCATTTGGTTGCTAGGGTGTCTCTTAGATTCTCCTGACGGATTGCTAGAATGCTACAGAACATTCCTGCTAGTTGCTCTGATGTTTCTATTTTTAAATGTAAATATTAAAGGATTAGCTGAAGCGACTGATCATAGCCAATTTCATTTGGTCGCTAGGGTGTTGCTACGTGCTTCCTAGTTATTTGATAGGGCAATTATATTATTGTATATAATAATAGAGTATTGGAGTGGTTTTTAGCTAATTATCTGGATGTTCCTGTTGGTTGCGATGTTGCTACGACATTAGTAGGTTGTTGCCAGGTTTTAAAATGTTTTTAAAAATGTTATGTGGATATTGGAGTGGTTTTTAAAACATTGCCAGTGTGTTCCTGCTGGTTGCTTTGAGGTTAGGTTTGCCCTGAGTTAAGTTTGAGCTACCAGACCTGTGGTTCTGTCTTTAAGGGCTGTCCGGCACATCTCAATTCGGGCCGAGTGAAAGGGCACATATCTGTCCTGTGGTGAGGCCACCAAGACCACATTCTTGAAGAACTGCAGACCTGGACAAAGAATGTAAGAAAGGATGTTTATGTATATGTGATTCTGTTCACCCTTGCTTATTTATCCACGTGTCTGTACCTGGTTTTTTGCTGAGCGTGTAGAGAAAGGTCTGTCGTGGGTCGGTGTGATCTCTGAATGTGAGCTGCAGCAGAGAGCCGGACTTCTTTAGTTTCTGCATTAGCCACAGACCTAAAGAACAACAGCAGAAATTCAGATTAGAATGACATGAAGGTTAGTAAATAATGACAGACTCTAAAGATTTTAGTTTGGCAAACCCTGATGCTCCATACTGACTCCATACTTCATATACAATACTGTTTGCATGTTTGGAGTTGTTAAGATGTTTAAATCATGTTTTAAAAAGTCTCTTGTGCTGACTAAGGTTGCATTTATGTGGTCAATATTAACAATACCAATATAAAAAATATTAACAAGTGGATGCTGCACACTGGTGGTGATGTGGAGAGACCCCCCTCATGATTGTAAAGCGCTTTGGGTGTATGGCCATACACAATAAATGTGCTATATGAATACAACAATACAGTGAAACATCAATATTGTGAAATGCTATTACCATTTAAAACAGTTTTTATCCATGTAATTAATTCCTATGACATTATTCAGTGTCACCATGATCCATGTTCAAGAAATATTTGTAAAATTGATTCTTATCAATTGAAAGATCCAAATAACCACTTATTTTAAGCCTATTGTAAATTAATGGATGTTTTTACTGTCACTTTTGATCAGTTTAATAAATAAAAGTATAGATTTGATGATGATGATGATGATGTGCAGTATTTCAGTACCTGTGCTGACCAGTGTGCTGTTATTATACAGTGTTCCCAGATGGGGTCCAGACAGAGATAGGAAGGTGTGGAGTTTACAGAGGTAACAGCGAAATCTGGGTCGGGTCAGTACAGAACGAATGATGACATTCCCCAAAGAGTGTCCAATAAAACTGCAAAAAGAAAAGGCAGAGATTGAGTTTCAGTGAAGTGTGTTACAGTAAATGAGGATCAGGTTTTGATGAGACGTACGCCCTTTACCGTTTTCAATTCTTTAATTAGACTAGCCTAACTTTTGATTTTAGCATTTGAGACTTCAGAGAAGGAACAAAGAGTGTACATTTTATTTTAAAAAGCATACAGGGTGAATAAATAAATTAAGATTTCACACATTAAAACGATTCAAATCACTTGGAGAAACGTTTGCTCTGTTTTCCACAGTATTTAGTTTCTTCAGAATCACTTTGTTTTGCTCTACCGCCATCTTGTGGCAACAGGAAGAGATTAAAACATACCTCAAGCTATATACTTATACTGAAAAAAACTTTTGAAGGAAATCTAGTCTATTCTGTACCAAGTAACAAACGAAGATCATAAATTTGTCATATTTTTTCTAAATGTATATATTTGTAAAAACAAAAATAATGTGTTTTGTAACAAGATTACACTGAAGTGTGGCAGATGTACATCAATATCCAACCACAAGGGGGCGCGCACGTCTGTTATTTGTATTTGTGTGCACAATGCTTAGCACACGGTGGGATCATAGGGTTTAAAAGTCACACAGTGGGAATCTTAGACTGGTTAACATGATCTTGCTGGTATTTTGAATGAAATCTGCCTGAAACTGAATCTCTACAACCGGCTCAGTAACGTTAGTTTGAAATGTTCTTAAAATCACAAATGTAAATATCAGTATAGTGGTGAGTTTTACATGTGTTGAATGAGGTAAAGTGGTACCTGATGCGGTGGATAGTGAGGTTATACAGCTGGATGTGCTGAATGATCTCATCCAGAAGTCTGTCAGTCATGGTGTCAAAATCTGCAAATGTGTCTGTCTGGAAAAAAACAAGATGAGGGAATGTCAACAGAAAGCTGATCACACTTGATCTGGAAACCAAAAGAAAGGTCTGGTTGGATGTTGAGGGGAACTGGAGCTCAGTCATGCATTAATTTGACCATTTACTTCACTAGTTCAATAGTTTTATTCTTTAATAATGGTACTTTTGTAATATTTTGTCCATTGTTTATTTAAAATGCCCAAAGTCTTCCCAGTAGCCAATCACTCTACAAGTTTTTCTTTGCATAATAAAGAAAATTGTTATATATTGAAATGTTGCTGCTATGCGCTTCCTTTGTGTGGTTTTCCTCCGGGTGCTCCAGTTTCCCCCACAAGTCCAACAACATGTGGTACAGGTGAATTGGGTATGCTAAATTGTCGTAGTGAATGAGTGTGTATGGATGTTTTCCAGTGATGGGTTGCGACTGGAAGGGCATCCGCTGTGTAAAACATGTGCTGGATAAGTTGGCGGTTCATTCCGCTGTGTTGACCCCAGATTAATAAAGGCTATGCTGAAAAGAAATGAATGAATGAATGAAATGTTGCTGAGGATTTTCCATTATTATGTATATCTTTTTAACTTTGCACCATTAACTTGTCATTGATCTGATTGGCTTAATGGAGTTTAGCAAGTGTGCTGATTGGTTGGATGATCACCTGGTTGCGTTCTGACATAAGGAAGTCCAGTCTAGATCCTGGCAGACCGAGCTCTACAAACGTCTTGACCAACCGCAGATCTGCGCTGTTACCTGGTAACAACAAACAAGATACACAGTTTACTGTAGATCAATGGTCTCAAACTCAATTCCTGGAGGGACGCAGCTCTGCATAGTTTAGCTCCAACTCACACCCACCTAAAGCTGCGGTCACACTGCACTTTTCTCCCCATAGACTTCCATTCATGCAAATGCGTCAGACTGGAAACGCAAGCTTGTGCGACAAGTTTCGCAGTTCGCTGCGTTGAAAAGTTCAAGCTTGGTGAACTCTGACTTGCAAAATTGCATCACATGATTGCGTGAGACCAATTGAAGATCAAAACATGACCTCTCTGGACGGAATTTTAAAACATGGAAGATTTTTTTTTTATGTCTAATCATCTTGTTTAATCCCGCCCCTTTTCGCAGCATCGTACAACAGAATTTCGCACGCGCAAACTCTAGTGTGACCGCAGCATCATAGTCTCTAGTAGTCTTGAACACCTTGATTAGTCGTACAGAGCTGTGATGCTCCAGAAACTAAGTGTGAGACCTATACTGTAGATAATCCGAGAAGTTTTGCATATGTCTACAAATCTAAACAGTTTTTTTCAAGGTTGAAGCATTTACCATCAAGTCCGTGGACGCACACCACCAGGTGTATCCCATCCTCAAACTCTGTGTCGTCTTCTTCAGGTGGAAAATAGGGATGTTCAGAGGCGAGGCAAGGCAGATCACTGTAGAGAGTGCCCCTAAACACCAGTTCCCTCAGCAGGGCTTCCTTTGCCTTAAAGAAACTAGCAGACAACAGTGAAAAACATTAATAAAATTGTGAATTGTACACTTAAGTATTTACAGGCTGGTTGCCAGTTGCTCAGATTGGCTGAATGGAGTTTAGCAAGTGTGCTTTTTGGTTGGAAGTTCCACCTGGTTGTGTTCTGACATGAGGAAGTCCAGTCTAGATCCTTGTAGCCTGAGCTCTATAAGCATTGTGACCAACCGCAGATTAGTAATACAGGGAATTGTACACGTAAGTAGTTATAGGCTGGTTGCCAGTAGCTAATGTGTTATAATTGGATTTGGCACATTTATTTGCATTTCTTTCTTTGTTTTTTGTATCAAAAAGATAAAGTAGGATGTCCTATCAGTTGTTGATTAAAAGGGAGTCGATGACTAGATAAACTGACTGAATGAGTGAAGGAAACAAAAGAAATAACATGCATTTTGTCATACAAGATCTTAATTTCAATCATTCTTCAGCTAAAAATAAGTCTGTGTGAATCGGAAGTTGCTTAGATTTTTAATTCAGAATGTTGTCAGAACTATTTCTAAGTGCTCTATCTCACATTTTCAGAAGCAAAGACACATTCTCTGTGTATGGCCCCTTAGTTGTTGAACCACTGTAGTCATGCTTTGCCTAATTCCAGTGACTGGCACATCTAGACTCACTGTTGGAGAGGATGTATTAAACTTTCAAATGTTAAGCCCAAGCCTGTCCTAAAACAACAGATTAACAATAATTGTGCATTAAATTTAGGAATCAGTAAACTTCAAAACTCAAATCTGATTAATGTCAGTTCCAAAGCAGTGGACCATTCAGAGGAACTTGGAGGTGGGGCAAGCATTGCGAGCTTCTGTTTACAGTAGCAAGTTGAAATGAAAACTGTTTTATTTGACGGGAACATGACAGAACTATTCCTGAGCTCTCCTTCTCACATTTTCAGAAGCAAAGACACATTCTCTATGTATGGCCCCTCAGTTGTTCAACCACTGTGGTCATGCTCTGCCTAATTCCAGTGACTGGCACATTTAGACTGCATGTAGGAGATGTTAATAAACTTTCAAATGTTAAGCCCAAGCCTGTCCTGAAACAACAGATTAACAATAATTGTGCATTAAATTTAGGATTCAGTAAACTTTAAAACTCAAATCTGAATTGTGTCAGTTCCAAAGCAGTGGATCAATCAGAAGAGCTTGGAAGTGGGACAAGTATTGCGAGCTTCTGTTTACAGTAGCAAGCTGCCGTCAAATGACAATTCCTAAACGCTCCATCTCATTTTCAAAAGCACAGACACATTCTTTGTGAAAGGCCTCTCAGTTGTTGAACCACTGTGGTCGTTTTCTGCCTAATTCCAGTGACTGGCATATCTAGACTGACTGTATTCATTCTTAGAGTGCATAAACCAAACTGTGACTCTTGTAGATTGACAGTACATGATGAATAGATGTACCGTTACAATCCTACTGAGCACCATAGAAGTCTACTCCTATATATGTAAGAATATATATATGAATAGATAAAACTAAATCCAAGAAACCCTTACTTTATCATCCTCTCATTGATTTCCTGGTCAGCACCAAAGAAGGAGTTGGAGGAGATGATCCCGAAGGAGCCCAGGGGTTGATGGGTTATGGGTGAGGTGGCCTGTCGTGTGGAGATTCCACTGACCGAAGGCGAATCGCGAAGTACAGATGAGAAGGGCAGGCACGTGGGAGCACATGACACAGACAGGTTAACAACCTCCACCACCTTTTTATTTACAAATGCCAGACCTGTACTTGGCACTTTATTGACTCTGCTCTGTCCCTCTAGAGTCTGCTGATCTCTCTCATTGGCTGGAGGCTCAATAGGATCAGCAGGCCTTTCTTTCTCATTGGTTGCAATTCCATGAGTCCTCTTGTCATTGGTTGGTGGATCTGGGAGGTTCTCCATACTTACTACTTCCAGTTCGTTCAAATGAATATGACAGACACTGATGTCATCAGTATCCTTGTGATACTGGTTTGACTCCAGCTTTCTTTTGTGTTCACAGAATTCATCTTCACATTGACAAATCTCTGTGCTTTCATCCATCAAATATTCCTTAAGCAAAATGTTTCCTTGAAATTCCTTGGAGTTTTCAGTTAGTTCCTCCAATGTGGCATCTATAACACTATTATCCATCAAAAATTGCTGGTATAGTAGCATTTCAGGATTCGCAAAAGCAAGATCTGCAATGTCCTGATTGGACGACTCCTCTATATCGATCTCCTGATTGGTTGTTTTGTTTCCATCCTCCCTAGAAACTCCTTGAAGATTTTGCTTCACCTCATTGGCAGCAACCTCACTCTCCCTCAACTGATTGGCCACACAAACATTCCTTTTCTCCTGATTGGTTGTTTCGTTTCCAACCTCCCTAGTAACCTCTTGAAGAGTCTGCTTCACCTCATTGGCTGCTTCCTTCCCACGCTGATTGGCCGCGGAGACATTTGTAGTATCCTGTTGGGTAGTTTCCTCCACTTGAAGATTCCTCTTCACCTCATCGACAGATTCTTCATTCTGCCTCACCTGATTGGCCTCACACACAGTCCTCGTCTCCTGATTGGGTGTTTCACGATCCTCCTCGGTGTCGTCAGGGCTGCTGATCTGCGGTGCTGAGGCAGATTTGGTCAACGTGTTGAGCTGTCTCTCCTCCTCCTCTTCATATGGCAGGGAGCTTATGGAGGTCAAAGAGGCTTGTGTGGCGCTGGGCAGGCTGCCATGACTTTCAGTTTGTAGGCCCTCCAAAGAGCTCTGATGTGCAGTCTGACGCCGCGCCAAGTTCTGCAAGACATCACGACCCCCTGCGACAACTCCCCGACCCTCCAAGGTCCAGGCCACAGAGCTTGGCTCGCTCTCAATACCAGAGTCTGAGATCACTGAGGAGGAACGGTTCATTAGCTTAGCCCCGCCCCAAAACACACCTCTGGGTGGATTCTCAGATAAACGACGAATCTGATGTATAACATTACGAGAAGGGGATGTGATTAAAGTGTCTGTTCCAGGTAGGCTAGCATTCAATAGATTACCTGGTGATGTATCCTTGCCTCCGTAATCCTTTGCAGATACTTGGATGTATCTGCTATCGAAAACTGTTTGTGGCTCCTGGTTGTCAGGACTCCCAGTATCACATGATGTTTCAACATTGTCATCATGATTATATGTGGGTAAAAACTCGAAGCTGCCAAGGCTGGTAAGGTCGGGACGTTCTCTGGGATCTGTGGGAACAAGCAGCAACGGCTGCCCACTATTAAAATCATTAGTTTGTTGTAAACTTGTATGATCGGATTCATCAGCAGCTTCTTTTTGGTAGCTGATTTTCTCTTGGTTATCTATTACATCATCGATGTCTATCGACCTAGTATTGTCATCATTTTCATATTGGCACGTGACCTCATCAACAGACTGAATTCTAGAATTGGAGCTTGTGGTAATACATTCGAGTCCATCAATATCTGCCTCCACATGGTCAGTCAGTGTCCCTGCTTGAGGTCTGGTTTTGTTATGTTGAGTGACATCATCGTCCTGCTGGTCAGTCAGGGTCATGTATGTGGGCATTTCTGTGCATTCTTCAGATGGAGGTTCCTCAGGGCTTGTTGCTGGTAAACTGGTGTCCTGTGTTTCCTCAGCTGGACTGGCTGTTTGGCCTTTTACCCTATTTGGCTCAGAACAAGGCTGAGAGTTCAAGACAGCCTGATTTTGCTCATGGACAACGTTGTAGTCTAGAACAGAGAAAGAGAAAATAGTTTAAAATCTGTACTTCTGTTGGTGATTTGTTTTCAATTCATAGCTGTTCATTTCCTTAGTAATTCTTTGATTAAATCTCGCCAAGAGACCTTTTGGGATGACTTTTTATAGGCATGATGGTTTTTATACTGAGATAATTGTATTTCTATTCCATAAGCTTATAGTTCCAGAAAAATAACCTTCTACCAATATTATTGATTTAAAACTATATATTTATATATTTTTTATTATTATTAGTTTGTTCCTCTTTAGCGAGTTATTTAGGAAAAAAGTGTTTTCTAAAAGTTTAAATTTACATTTATTTATTTAGTTGTCATTTACATATTCAAAATTTTTTTCATTAGATCATTCATTTATTAATTCATACATTTTTTGGGTAATTTAATCTAATTACTAATGAATTTGTTTGCTCGTGGATTTGTTTGTCCATTAATTTTCTGTTCATGTGCTTTCCTCTATTTATTTTGTGTTTAATTTTTGTTCGCAAGTTCAGTTAATTTGGTCATTAGCTATTAGTTTCTGCAGTTGTTCATTCTTTCATTTAATATTTGATTTATTTTATAGTTTTCTGATTTATTTTTTTTACAATAATTTATTCAATCATCCATTTAGAGAATCATTTGTTTACATGTTGATTCAGAAGCACATACTTTTTTCATATTCATGTTTGCCCATCCCACGTTTTTTTTTGTTTTGTTTCATTCTTTCATTTGTGATTAAACACCCAAACAAACAGTCAAACAAATAAGTACGGTTTTTGTTCATATGCACATTCATTCATTAATTCATTCATTTTCTTTTAAACAGGATCACTTCAATCATTCATTAATTTTCTTTTAAATAGGATCATTCCATTCATTTATTCATTCATTCATTTTCTTTTAAATTAATTTGATTTGACACAATCTGCATTGTAAAAACGCTACAGAAATAAAAAATGAATTGAATTAAACAGGCTCAATCCATTCATTCTTTTATTTTTTTTATACAGGATCACTTCATTCAATCTTTCATTCATTAATTTTCTTTTAAACAGGAACAATCCAGTCATTCATTCATTCATTCATTTTCTTTTAAACAGTATCACTTCATTCAATATTTCATTCATTCATTTTCTTTCAGACAGGATCACTTCATTCAATCAATAATTCATTCATTCATTCATTAATTCATTCATTTTCTTTTAAATAGGATCGCTTGATTCATTCTTTCATTCATTTATTCAATCATTTTCTTTTAAATTAATTTAATTTGACATGATCTGCATTGTAAAGCTCTAAATAAAGATTAATTGAATTAAACAATCACTTCATTCATTCATTTATTCATTCATTTTCTTTTAAACAGGATCACTTCATTCAATATTGCATTCATTCATTTTCTTTTAAACAGGATCAATACTTTCATTCATTTACTTTTAAACAGGATCACTTCATTCAATCTTTCATTCATTAATTTTCTTTTAAATAGGATCGCTTAATTCATTTTTTCATTCATTCATTTATTCATTCATTCATTTTCTTTTAAACAGGATCACTTCATTCATCCATTCATTCATTTTCTTTTAAACTGGATCATTTCATTCATTCATACATTTTCTTTTAAAAAGAATCACTTCATTCAAT
>CAIGQZ010000253.1:7548857-7560373 GCA_903798205.1 Danio tinwini
TGTGTGTGTGTGTGTGTGTGTGTGTGTGTGTGTGTGTGTGTGTGTGTGTGTGTGTGTGCGTGTGCGTGTGCGTGTGCGTGTGCGCGTGCGCGTGTGTGTGTGTGTCAGAAATGGAAAGGAACATGATGGATCAGTTCAGTGTTTCGAGCCTCCTGACAGCAGTATGAAACTGCACTGCAGCATATTGTATTGCCTATAATATACTTTTAAAGGGGTAGTTCACTCACAAATGAAAACATCCTCACCATTTTCTCACACTCAAGTGGTTCCAAAATTTTATAACTTTCTTTCTTCAGTTGAACACAAAGTGACGTTTATTTATAAACTAATTTGGAGAGGAGCATGTGCTTATGATTGACTGTGGCTGGTCCCGCATTAGCTAATGCATGATTCACCAAACAGATGACTTGCTATAAATAACCAGAGCGTCTTACCTTAGCCATCTTCGTCTTGAAGAATCCCCCCTTCCACCCCTACTCCTCCTCTTTTCCTCGACAGGGCGGCACGGCGGCCCAGTGGTTAGCACTGTTGCCTCACAGGAAGAATGTCACTGGTTCAAGTCTCTACCTGGCCAGTTGACATTTCTGCGTGGAGTTTACATGTTCTTCCTGTGCTTGCGTGGGTTTCCCCCGGGCTCTTTGGTTTCCTCCCATAGGCCAAAGACATGCGACATGGGTAAATTGACCAAACCAAATCAGCACCATCCATTAGCTCTTAATCAGCAGTATATCTTTCATAGCAATCTTTCATAGCAAAAAAAAAAAAAAAAAAACGAGACCTACCTAAGCTCAAACTCCCCTTTCACCCTGGAACGGGAGAGAGCCCCGGGCTCGAGGATCTTATGATCTCAGGGCTCTCTCCTGAGACAGCATGCCAAACATGCTTTATAATCAATCATCAGCTAAGTGTGAACTCTTGAAACGAGCTATTCTGAAGAATGCTGGGGAGGAAAAAGCAGCCGTTGGCATCCAAATATATACTATGCAAGTCAAAGGCAGTTTTTTCCAACATTCTTTAATATATCTTTTGCGTTCAACAGAGGAAAGAAACTCGGGTTTGGAACAATTGGAGGAAGAGTAAATGATGACATAGTTCACTCAAAAATGAAAATGATCTCTTTAGAGGGACAGTTTGTCCTAAATCTACACTTTGAGAAGGCTGAAGGCCGAATCAGAAACCCTTTATTGTCATTATATAAAAAAGTATACAATGAAGTTTGGGAGCAATGTTGCTTTGGAGTTTGGGAGTGTGTTTAGGAAATGTCAAAAAAAATATATAATAATAAAAAAATAATAATAATAAGTTCTGTGGGGGCAAATACCTTGTTGATGCCAGAGGTCAGAGGAGAATGGCCAGACTCAACTTGTAACTCAAATAATCACTCGTTACAACCGAGGTATGCAGAAGCGCATCTCTGAATGCACAACACATCCAACCTTGAGGCGGATGGGCTACAGCAGCAGAAGACCATATCGGGTGCCACTCCTGTCAGCTAAGAACAGGAAACCGAGGCTACAATTTGCACAGGCTCACCAAAATTGGACAATAGAAGATTGGAAAAATGTTGCCTGGTCTGATGAGTTTCGATTTCTTCTGCAACATTCGGATGGTAGAGTCAGAATTTGCCATCAACACCATAAAGGCATGGATCCATCCTGCCTTGTATCAACGGTTCGGGCTGGTGGGGGTGGTGTAATAGTGTGGGGGATATTTTCTTGGCCCGCTTTGGTCCCATTAGTATCAATTGAGCATCGTGTCAACACCACAGCCTACCTGAGTATTGCTGCTGACCATGTCCATCCCTTTATGACCACAGTGTACCCATCTTTTGATGGCTACTTCTAGCAGGATAACACACCACGTCATAAAGCTTGAATTGTCTCAGACTGGTTTCTTGAACATGACAATGAGTTCACTGTACTCAAATGGCCTCACAATCACCAGCTCTCAATCCAATAGAGCACCTTTGGGATGTGGTGGAAAGGGGGATTCGCATCATGGATGGAATTACGTAAATGTGATTCCTAAGAAAATATCTTGGCTAATGCTCAGAAGAAAGGTTACTTTTTGCATATGTATTATCGTCTCTTGTGTGCGCTTTGTGTTTCTATCATTCAGAATTTTTCCACAGCTGACGCAAGCCATACAAGTCTGCAGTGACACACCGGTGAGAGTTTTATTTTTATATTTGGAGGTGTGTGTTTCTAGAGCGGGCTGATTTTACTATGGTAATTCACAGTACGGCTCTGCAACCTGACATGATGTACGGTCTGATTTAGCATTTTAGCTCATGTCCCTAGGGCTTTATGATTCACTCTTTTCATACCTACATTATTGTTTCTGCTGTAAGGGAAGGCGGGCAAGTTGACTGCACAGATTCTAATGTACGGTTCAGACACATGACTGGCAGTAGCGGAGCTGGTTTGTAATGAAGTAAAGATAGTAAGAGTGTTATCTAATTCAGAACCGCTGGAATCACCACAGCCGCATAGTGTCAGTAAACATGCTTGTCTGTGGGCTGAAACTTTACAGACACATTCTGGAGACGCCAAAGACTTTTTACATCTTGTAAAAGGGGTAAAATATGATCCTGTTAAACCTCTTTAACATTATTAAAAGTATTTAGTTAACTGAGTGACTGATGTTTGTTGAGTCACAGTCCTGAATTTAATTTTAAACCATTTGCTAGTCATTTTATTCAAGATCTGAGGTAAACTATCTCCTTCTGCTTTTAGGATGGAAATAAATGTCACGTATGTGGTATTCAGACTCACATTGGTAACAGTTAACACTTGATAAAGCACATAATCAGTACCTGAGGTGATATTAATTGCAGTTTATGCTGTGATGTTGCAAAAAAAAAAAATCATGTGATGGTTAGGATAAAAACTCCTTTTAACATGGAAAAGATTTCTTTTATTGCGTGTCACAGCATCGTGTCGCGTGTAGTTAACAGCCGGAAACATCTTCGGCAGTTGTAAGCTGAGTTTGTAGAAAGCACAAAGACACTGAAACACTTTTAGAAACACAGCTGCATGGATGAGATTTTGAAACTGGAAATGAAATGGCTTTAGAGCCAGAATGGCTGACAGATCCAAAATGGCTGCCAATGGCAATGTGTGTGCGAGTTTGATTCAGATGCTGCTGGCGTTCAGACAGACGAGCAGCGCCAGGACTCAATGTCAGACAGAGACTGCAGGCTACACACACACACACACACACTAATAAATCCTCAATAAAGACGGTAAGATAAGACAGTTTTTGTTTCTAACCAGTATGTGTGTCCTTCAGAAATGTTTATTTTTTGAACATTGTCCTTTAAGAAAATGACAAGACACTTAAAAAAAGACTAATAGTATCATCATACTTCCCCAGTTGATTATTTACATAAAAATTGTATGGTTAAATATGCAAATGAGACATTATATAATATGTCTTGGCTAATTTGCATACATTTCTAGTACTAAAATCTTGTTTATTTATTTATTTTCTGTCATATTGTGTCAAAGCTTTTTGACAATTTTTCACATATTTTGTAAAATGTAATGTTGTATAATCAGGCAAATTATGTATGAAAATAACTTCAATAACTTTCAGACCATAGATATGAATAAAACTGTAGGTTATGGCTGAACGCTTAAGAAAACGAAACACATTTTGCAAAAACAACCTTTAAAATTCTGTATTGCAACTGAAACCTGCAGACACAAGTTGACAAAGGGCAGCAAAATAAAAGGAAAGTGAATTTATTATTATATTTATCTTACATTAGGCAGAAAAAATAGAGAAAAATCCTCTGTTCTGACGTGCATGAAAAGCTGTGTTTTTTTTTGCCTGCAGTGTCTCGCCTTAAACAGGTGTCATAACAGCAGTGTGTACACTAATAAGTGTGTGCGCACAGGTAACCAGTGTGATTGTGTGGCCAAAAGATGCCGCCGGTGTTGTGAAAACAGACTATATTTTCACCTGAAACATTGTGACCTGCGGAAACACGACGCTTGTGTCTCTGACTGCCTTCAGATGGCATAAAACTAAACTAAAACCAGTTTTGAGCTCCGAGTGTGTATGCAAACATGCGACAGAGAGCACGACAGGTCAATTACATTGAGTGTGTATGTTTGCGTATGGCTTTTAGGTTAGAGAAAACCAGAGGAAAATGTCTTAATCATGTAGAAGTAATATTAAAACAAAAAATTATGAACCAATGTGAAAAAATAAGCAGAAAACAATTTTTTTTTACATTGATTTTACTATTCTGCACGCAATAACATGTTGCACAGTGTATTACAAACAGCAAATAACACTTAAATGTGAGATTTCAAAGTAGCTTTTTGTAAATATGTTCTATAATTTTTGTTTAATATGTGATGCATATTATACAGTGGTAGTAAACACAAGTAATAAGTAGTGCTGTCAAATGATTAATCTGGATTAATTGCATCCAAAATAAAAGTCTTTACTTTTTTATATATATATATATATATAGGTGGGTATAGATTAATTTTTAAAATCTAGATTAATCTCACTGTAATCTTGGAATTAATCTAGATAAAAATGGCTCATTTGAATTCTGCCGAAGGCATTCAGAATATGTGTGTGCTACCCAAATAATGACTAAAAGTAAGTCTTTGAGAACGGGTTTCTCAAGCCAGGTGGCGCATTAGACCAGGGGCTCATCTCCTGTTTCCAAAATGCATCACAAACTGCTTAAGAAACTGTTCTACTATGATAATTGGTGATGAAAATAAATGATGTTCAATCAGATGTACTTGTGTTTACTAGCTGTTTATTCAGTTAAACATGAACTGTAGGCCTACATAAGCTCCAAACAGCGATTTTTGATGACCTTAATCCAACTAAAGTCATAACTGAACTAAACAGAAATGAAATTAAGACGTGGAGTATGCAGATATTAGTGGCATTATTGAAGAAAACACAGCAATCAAACTATTCCCGTCATGTAGGACTTTTCGCCATATTTTCTGACAAGATCCACACACGCAGCTGTCAGTGAAGGACCGCGCACACACACACACACATCGCGAAATGCTGAAGTTTTTTTTTCCATTTGGCGTGTGTTATTAAATTCCATAACACTCTCACCAGTCCTTACTTCTTATTTGCGCCAAATACCCCAGTTTGTCACAGGGGCATGAATGAAATGTTCATGAGTGAGTGTTAAACTGCTGAACTGCAGTTAAAGTAACCCAAAATTACAGGAAACTCTTACATGAAAGCACTTCACATAAACACCTAATTATATTATAGTCTATTAAGGCAAATAACTAGATTACTGATGTCCATGTAAGCGTAGTCAGTAGTGTCTTCGAAGTAAGTGAAAGATCCAGAAGGGCATCCTGCTGATTTGATTCAGAAGGGCACTTATTGTCAGACGGCTCACCGGTCAGGTATACATCCGCGCTAAAATATCAAGGTCAAAATATATAAAATATAGCTTGCGTATAATAGACCCAGCTCCCAACCCAACTATGAGAATAGATTAACAGCGATATATATATATCTATTGTATTTATGTAAAAATCAATTAAAGCTTTTATTTTGGATGCAGTTATTCTCAATAAATCTTTTGATAGCTCTAGTAATTACATGCAATTTTATTATTATAATCATTTCTAAATAGTCCAATGCTGTTTGTAGTTACAGTTTTTGTCATCGATTTGTCTCGTCAAGCTTTTTACTGTAAGACATACAGTTGCAATCAGAATTATTCAACCCCCTGATTTATTAGCCCCCCTGTTTATTTTTTCCCCAATTTCTGTTTAACGGAGAGAAGATTTTGTCAACACATTTCTAAAGATAATAGTTTTAATAACTCATCTCTAATAGCTGATTTATTTTATCTTTGACATGATGACAGTAAATAATATTTGACTAGATATTTATCAAGACACTTCTATACAGCTTAAAGTGACATTTAAAGGCTTAACTAGGGTAATTAGGTTAACTAGACAGGTTAGGGTAATTAGGTAAGTTATTGTATAATGATGGTTTGTTCTGTAGACTATTGAAAAAATAAATAGCTTAAAGGGGTTAATAATTTTGACCTTAAAATGGGTTTTAAAAAATAAAAACTGCTTTTATTCCAGCCAAAATAAAACAAATAAGACTTTCTCCAGAAGAAAAAAATATTATCAGACATACTGTGAAAATTTCCTTGTTCTGTTAAACATCATTTGGGAAATATTTAAAAAAGAAAAAAAAAATCAAAGGGGATTCAATAATTCTGATTGCAACTGTAAATACTTTGTTTGACTCTCTCGGCTGTGTTTTGTCTCAGAAAACTTGCAGTTTGTCTGAGTGGTTTATTCAGCACATTTATTTTTAACAGCAGGACTAGAGACAGTGAGGGAATCTCCCAAAAAAACACTGGGATAAGAGCCTTTGACTGAAACACACTGGAGCAAACAAGGTAAACTAAAACGTATAACTACTGTAAAATTAGCAGTCTTTACAACAAATGCGTTGTGTATAACAGTGAGAACATTGTGGATTTTACTGTCTCTAAAAAAATTCAGGAGGGGAACTAATGTTTAGAACGGCTGCTTTAATGGTCTTTAAAGGGTATAAATGTACACATGCTTCTCTTTGAAAAGAATTGGAGCATTCAGTCTGAAACCATCTTCAGATGCTGTATCTTAAATCAAAACTACACTGTAAAAAAAATGCTGGGTTTCACACAATCCTTTCATCTTCTCTCAGCACAAATCGATTAAGTTAACTTAATGTTTTCTTTTTTACAATTTTAAGTTGATTGAACATAAAACTATTACATTTTCCCAAAAAATATCTCAAAAACTGTTTTTTAAACTCATTTTATATACAGTTGAAATCAGAATTATTAGCCCACCCCCTTAATTATTAGCCCTCCTGTTTATTTTTCCCCAATTTCTGTTTAACGAAGACAGATTTTTTAAACACATTTCTAATCATAATAGTTTTAATAACTCATCTCTTATAACTGATTTATTTTATCTTTGCTATGATGACAGTAAATAATATTTGACTAGATATTTTTCAAGACACTTCTATACAGCTTAAAGTGACATTTAAAGGCTTAACTAGGTTAATTAGGTTAACTAGGCAAGTTAGGATAATTAGGCAAGTCCACGTATAATGATGGTTTGTTCTGTAGACTATTGAAAAAAATAGCTTAAAGGGGCTAATAATTTTGACCTTAAAATATGTAAAAAAAAATTAAAAACTGCTTTTATTTTAGCCAAAATAAAACAAATAAGACTTTCTCCAGAGGAAAAAATATTATCAGACATACTGTGAAAATTTCCTTGCGCTGTTAAAAATCATTTGGGAAATATTAAAAAAATAATAAAATTCTAAGGGGGCTAATAATTCTGACTAATGTAAAAAGTATTTTCTGTCTACTGCAATATTAAGCAAAAATGATAAAAGAACATTCACATTGTCTGACACGATGATGCTTTATACATCAAGACGCACTTGATTTAACACAGAAATCAAGTAAACTGTAGTTTCTTACCTGTGTATCCAGGTGTTGTAGCAGTGATTCTGTGAGGAACCCGAGGAGAAACACGCAGACCAGCCCTCACCTGATAGAAGCTGCAAATCACAACAGTTGTTCAGTCATTACAGGCAATACATTGTTTTGTTTTATTTTTGCAGATTGCAAATAGCAAAACAACCTGATTTGCACCTTTTTTTGTTTAAAGAGATATACTTCACCAGAAATGTGCACGTTTGCAGCAAACACATACAGTATTTTGGCTGGCAGTGAAAGTTTTTGGTAGCTAAAATAATTGTTGTGTCTCCCATTAAATAAAGAAAAATTATATTAGTTTGAAACGACACCAGTAAATGATGACAACATTGTAATTTTTGGGTGAGCGATCCCTTTATTTATTTATTTATTTATTAGTAATATTGTAATTTTCATGACTAAAAAACTGATTATTATATAAAAAAATACTTCCAGTATGTGGTGGTAAATGTCGGAGAAAGCCATTTATTCATTTATTTTGATTAAAAAAAGTCTGAATTATTTTATAAACAAATAAAATCTGTTAACTTTTTATATGTTTTCATTGACACTTTTGATGAATTTATTGCATCTTTGACGAACAATTTTTATATGAAATTTATTATTAAATATTGTAAAAAATATTATTTTTGATTCATACTTCCCACCGACGTTTGAATGGTAAGAGGTGGTCGTAAAAGCGAATTTGTAATTGCAGAGCTTCATAGTTTAAAATAGACTAACTGTCAGTTAAATTTTAGTTACAAAAAAAATTAGGATTAGCCTACTAGAGAAATTTTATGTCGGAGTGGGATCTAAACGGTATTGGTTTACCGGCGAGTTTGAGAGGAATGTTAACAAATCACTTGCTTTGATCAGTGGAAAGCATACTTAGTGGAGCGGAATACTTAGCAGAGCGTCACACCACTCAGCTCCGCTCACATGCTCTGGCTGCTACAGTATATTGGTTCAGTATGTTCACTATGTTACATAACTGCCCCCTGCTGGTCATGTCTTTCTTACGTTAGACCATTTTGTGCTGTACCGCGCAGTACTGCAGCACTGCGTGTGGTCACGTTCATTCACTCGCGCATTCTCAGTAGCCACATCTGTATAGTGAATCACACTTTGCATGTGTTAAGCAGCACAACCTTTTTCAACATTGATAAAAGCAAGAATAATTAATTAATCCATATGAAACAGTCCCTTAAAAGTCACGTCTCACTTTCAGTTTCGGGCTCAGGCACGCTTGCACTCACACTGTAAGCGTACCGCACCTGAGCCGAAGTGAATCGTGAGCCCGATTCAGAGCACTCACACTACTCAAACGATCTGGGAAACGGGCCTGGGCACGATTCGGATAGCATAGTGTGAGCACGCCCTAAGTAAAGTGCTGGTGCAAATAGAGAGAAGAGTGTTTCTACAGGTGGTTTCTCAAGTTCACTAACCTGCGTGAAGCACACTTTAGAAGTGTACATTGTTTTTTTTTTCTAAAGATATGGAACAATTGTATGAAAGAGTGTCATGCAAAGTCTGGCGAAAGTGTTGGCTTTAATAAATAAAATGCATTCTCTGATACTGAACAAACTGAAATAAGCATCCGCTGATCTGGCCTGTGTGTGATGGTATGCAGTCAATCCCTATTAAATCATGAATGCTGATGCTGAATTAATGTGAGTGCTTATACGCTGTGTTCCGTCAGGGATTGTACAGAGGGCACCTTGTCCAGTGAAGTGACTGCGGGTGCATGTTAAATGTGGAAGCACATCACAGATCACACTGATGCTCAATCCCTAGGGATCCTTCCCCGGTCATTACTGTACTGCAGCACAACATATACTGCACTCCACTGCAGTGTTTCCTAACTCTGTTCCCGAAGGCACACCAACAGTACACACTTTCAGCCTCTTTCAATTCAAACACACCTGAATCAACTCATCAGAATATTAGAAGAAACTCCAAAACCTGAAGTTAATGGGTTTGATAAGGGAGACATCCAAAATATGTACTGTTGGTGTGCCTCCAGGAACAGGTTTGGGAAACACTGCTCTGTATGTTGACAGTACATGGCCATAAATGTCAAGACTGTAGTTCACAGTAGAATGTCAACAGAACGTGCACAAACGTGCAACAAAATGCATGGTATGCACAATATAGCATGCTATGCTAAAGTGTCTATAGCATATAAACATGTTAACATTACATCATACTGTATATCTTTGATATATATGTAGGCTAAAATGTCTGTTAAAACACATTGAAGAATACCACAGTCCAGGCACGTGCAGAGGTGGGGGCTTTGGGTGCTTGAGCCCCTGCCCTTTTATCTCCTGGAGAGAAAGTGCCCTTTTTTCCAGGGGATAATAATTATTATTTAAATACTAATAATAATATAATATAAGTTAATGCGTTCTATTTAAGGACAGCTTTCCCTGTCAAACAATAAAAAAAAAACATTTTAAAGTATATCTTCGTTTTAGTCTAACCGCTCTAAGCGAGCCTCGAACTGGCGATTTGGAAAGAAAAACGAAAACTATTTACAGTGTTACCCTGTCTTCAAAAGTGCGGTGTTAACAGTGGAGTAACGTCTATCAGCACTTATGCCAACTTCTGCATCCGGGCCATAGCTTTACAGTCCGGCCCATACACAGTCTGCAGACGGAGTGTGTGTAAAACATACATTACTAGCTGACCTCCGTTACGGCAGCACGATATGATCGACAGAACCGCCGATGTAAATTCACCCAACATTCATCTATATTGTGTGGAGGTGAGTACCAATTAATAAAAGACTACTTGAGGCTCAAATTTACCGTCAGCTATGTATCCAAAAGTTCAAAAGCAAATAGGCTATTTTGTCTTGCTAACATCCTCCTGATTAACAACCATGTAATAAGTTAGCTAAAGTTTAGCCAGGGCAATATCTTAGGCATACAGGCTAATGTAATGGAGAAACGTCAGCTGGATGGTGAAAATATTGCCCTCTCGTTTTTGCAGTCATTTATTCAGAATATATAATGTTAATTGAAGCTATAAAATATGTACATATAGGCTAGCTATGGAAGTCAGTGGCTATCAGTGTGTCCTATATTCTTCAACATATTTTATTATTTTGTTCAGCAGAAAAAAACCCCAAACAAAATAATAGATTGAAAAGGGATCGTTCATCCAAAAATGTAAAATGTACTCACCCTCAAGTGGTTCCAAATCTTTGTCTCTTTATTTTGTTAAACACTAACGAATTAAAGATTAAATAATATATTTTAAAGAAAGCTATACACTTGAAATTATTGACTTCCACAGTAGGAACAACAAATACCATGAAAGTCAATGGTTAGAGGATTCCTGCTTTCTTTAAAATGTTATATTGTGTGTTCGACAGAAGAAAAAAAAAGTCTAATAGGTTTGCAACAAGTAAAAGGTGACAGAATTATTAGTTTTGAATGAACTATCCTTTTAAGGGTGAGTATATGGTGAATTTAGGGTGTAAATCTCCTTTAATATATTTTATTTATTAAAGTACAATTATTATTATTATTTAATAAAAAGTGGCCTTTTTTCCACTTGAGCCTCTGCCCCTTAAAAGGTCTCTGCACGTCCCAGCCACAGTCTACTACATGTCAATAACATATTAGCCTACCATATATGCTGTTGCAGAAGTTGCTAAAATGTCTAGTATGAGCTAAAGCACATTTACCAGCATATCACAATGTCTGAAATACATGATTGTGCTAAATAGTTTTTTTTTTTACTAAAATATATGCTAAAGCAAACTTACAGCGTAGTACAAGCTATAATGTCTCAAATACATTTCTTATACATGCTAAAGCAAATTTACAGTGTATCACTGGCTTAATAATCTGAAATACATGTTTCTAGTACATGCTTAAGCAAATTTACAGCGTAGAACTGGCTATGTTGTCTGAAATAGGCTACATGTTTCTAGTAGCCCACACGCTGAAGCAAATGTACAGGATAGCACTGGCTATATCATCAGAAATGC
>CAIGQZ010000253.1:7584402-7598535 GCA_903798205.1 Danio tinwini
TATTATTATTATTATTATTATTATTATTATTATTATTATTATTATTATTATTATTATTATTGTTATTATATCAATATTTATACCATTTATTCTATAATTATTCATATACATGTTATTAAATGTATTAATATTAATATAATAATATATTAAAATATATTTATATATTTTGAACATTAAAGAATTAAAAAAGCTCTCAGATTTATTATGCTTATGTCTGATTATGCTTAAGTTTGAATTCTTTCACCTGTTTGCAAGCACATATTGCGATGTGGATGCTGAAACGATTGAACTGATTGAACAAAATTGTTCTACAGAAAATTTCCAAACGTCCTCGTAATCCAGTTATTCACAGCGGACATTCATAGTTCAGATTACTCCTGATTTTTACACCAGCCTGTAAATGCCAGTCTAAGTCAAATGCCATGAGCTGAATTTACATGAGGCGTCATTTCAAAAATGACATCCGCAGTCCAGCTCGCCAAAACCTTCACATTTATTGACCTTCACCAAAACAAAAACACCATTTAGATCAGTAGATAATTTAATCACCATTTAAAATGGATCCCTCAAACGCACCAACACACACAAAGAAGTAAATCCAGAGTAAAACTGCAATGTGCTTCGTTAAGTTTGTAGAGTCTTTCTCCACCAGTTCAGTCCAGCTACAGAGATGTTTACACTCAATCCCAAAGCTTTTCCCCCCCTCAGCATACCATAAACATGCGTCACAAATCCAACAAATGACTCAAACAGGTTAACACTGAACTATTTCTGACCCCTGGAACCACACGTTAGCTCTCTGACTTGCCGTAACCAAATTAGTGTACCAAAATCGAATCATCCGGCACACAACGTACCGTCCACATCAATGTCACAAGCCTGTTGTTGTGTGGAAATGTGATGGAGCCAGATGGCCGGCGCGTTGCGTTTGGCAGAATATGCGGCCAATATGTTCCTAACAGGGATTTGCTGTGCGCCGGGATATTTTCCCTGCCAGCGTTTAAGACTATGTTCATCAAGAAAAGACTCAATGCAGTGAAACAAAGAACACAGATAAATGAAGAGAGTACCCGTCTATCAGCTTACCTGCCAGAGCGACGCTCCGGAGACGTGATCCGCGCGCCCGCTGTGATCCTATGTCATTAAGTTGAGAGGCAGGGTGTGTGCGTGTGTGTGTTAGTGTGAGTGTGGCAGCTCGCAGTGTTGACATGAGCGGCTCACGGCGGCGGCTGATGCTGCTGGTGCTGATGCTGTTGTTGCCATGGCGATCATTCAGGTTCTGTGTGCTGCGGCAGCGCGCTTGCGTTCTCCCTCCTCCAGAGATGATGCTCAATCTGCCTGAGTACTGCCGCTGCACCAGTCTCTCGCTCTCTCTCTCGCTCTCTGATTATGCTCTCTGTGTTGTCACATGCACTATGCCTGCGGGTTTACAGTGCACACGGGTTTACATGCGCACTGAACAAAAATACACTCATTGGATTTACTACATTTTATTTTAAGGTTAACTGTTTGCAAACACTTTATGTGATGCTGAGTTTAAATAAATTAAATTCATTAATGTTCAACTTAATCTGTTTGTTTAACTTCAGACCATATAAATTGTTTGCAACCACTTACTTTAAAAAAAATGTAGTGAATCCAATGAATCTTGTTTTTTCAGCATGAGACAGTTTAGCTTTAGCACCACAAATGTGAGTTTGTATTGTTATAGGATCATAATTATAAATGATAAATTAAAGAGCCTCTACACTAGGGCTGCGCAATTCTGCCTGAAATGAGAATCACGATTTTTTTTTCTTAAAATCAGGATCATGACTTTCTCACGATTCTATAGATGTAAAATAAAGCTTAATACGAGTTGCCTATTATTATTGTTGTTTCCCAAACATGTAGTAAAACACTAAAGTAAAGTGTTCACTAAAGAAGATATGATTGGCAGGCACACGCGCGTCTTCTTGGTAGTAAACAAACAGTGCGTCAGCTCATGCGTAATTTCGTGACCGCGAATACGTCATTACATTAAGACAGAAATGACATCTTGGGCTGAATTATACCTTATAAATACAGCATAGGACAATTTTAACACAATTTGGAGGTGCCCATGTGAAGATTTGTGCTGTGAAGGATTCGGATTTCTACCATCCCATCCGGTCCCATCCATCTCAGCGTGGATGTTTATCCTTTTCCTCATCATCCTATTTCTGATTATTTTTATTAAATATGATTATTTGATTATTTGAATGAGTTGTTAACTTTGAAATGATTTCAACTAATGAATAAGTTAAACACACTGCTTTATGTAAGAATGTTCAGTGCATTGCCTGTCTCTTTAAAACTATTTTCAGGAGCCACCAAACTAGATCAGAGGTCACGGAGACCTTGAGTGGAAATGAACGGCTGAGGACTTGAAACAACTTCTATTGTTATTTATATGAGTTAATACTATCCAAAATGTCTTAAGTGATTTTACTTTTTATTCAAGATAGACTTGGTTTAGTGAGAATTTAACTGTCTGAATGTAGATTATACCAGTTTTTATAAAGACGGCTGAGAGTACACTCAGCCTTGGATAAGAAACAGATTGTACTTTAAGTGTGTGTGTGCTCTATTTGATTGTAGATACTTTTAACAGGTCTGGAGTCAGCTCTAAACAGTCTAGTGGATGTCTGACGTTTATGCTTAAGATAGTGTTCAGAATTGTACGCACGCACCCACGCGGAAATTTTCTAAGTCTATCTGGGTTTTAACCAATCAGGTTAGAACACCTATTTGTATGACGCAGTTAATGACATTGTGTAGAGTGTAATTGCTGCATTGTTGTACTGTAAGGCAGAGCGGCCTAGGAACTGAAGCTGGCTTCTGCTGATGAAACGGCAAACTATCTTCAGTAAACTTTATTTATTTATTTCAATCTCTGACTCTGGCTTTTCTTCATCTGACAGACTGGTCATTCTTTGGGTTAAAACTGTATAATACCCCTACAGCGGCCTTCTTTTACGCTTTTCTCCTGACCTTGAAAATTTAAGTGACTGAATAATTGTGGGGGGGTCGAATTGAGATCACAATCTTTGGTCACTGCACTTTATTTCGATGATCCGTTTGTTGATATAAGATACATTGCATCTACATGTCAATTAATTCTCATTAGATTAGAAGTACACTGTTAGGTTGAGGTTAGGGTTGGGGTTAGTGTAAGTTGACATGTACTTGCAAAGTTTCTTATAGTCAGTTAAAGGTCTGTTAATTGTCAGTATCAACAGATATTGAACTCATACTCAAATGGACCATCAAAATAATGTGTTACTCAATCTTTTTTCGATTAATCGTGCAGCCCTACACTACACTGTAAAATGTAGTAAGTTGACCTTATTTTCCCTAAACCAGTTGCCCTAAAATTTCTAAGTAGTGTATTAATTTTTAAGTGAGCATAACTTAAAATACTTTAGTACTGTTCTGTACAAATTACAGTGCATCCAGAAAGTATTCATAGCGCTTCACTTTTTCCACATTTTTTATGTGACAGCCTTTTTCCAAAATGAATTAAATTAAAATATTTTCTCAAAATTCTACACACAATACCCCATAATGACAATGTAAAAAAAAGAGTTTTTGAAATTGTTGCAAATTTAATAAAAATAAATCCTGAAAAGTCACATGTACATCAGTATTCACAGCCTTTGCCGTGCAGCTCTAAATTGAGCTCAGGTACATTCTGTTTCCACTGATCGTTCTTCAGATGTTTCAGCAGCTTCATTGGAGTTCACCTGTGGTCAATTCAGTTGATTGGACATGATTTGAAAAGGCACACACTTGTCTATATAAGGTCCCAGGGTTGACAGTGCATGTCAAAGCACAAACCAAGCATGAAGACAAAGGAATAGTCTGTAGACCTCCGAGACAGGATTGTCTTGAGGCACAAGGCTGGGGAAAGTTACAGAAAAACTTCTGCTGCTCTGAAAGTTCCAATGAGCACAGTGGCCTCCATCATCCAAAAGTGGAAGATGTTTAGAACCACCAGGACTCTTCCTAGAGCTGGCCGGCCATCTAAGCTGAGTGATCGGGGGAGAAAAGCCTTAGTCAAGGAGGTGATCAATAACCGGATGGTCACTCTGTTTGAGCTCTGTCCCCAACAGCACACAAGGGTTAAACGTTAGAGCTAGTCATGCTCGGGTTGCATATTTATGTTACCCAGTGCACTCTGATGGTTGTTAAAACACACACGATGTTTGTTGCCGTGCACTAAAAGCATGCAGGTTTCACTTCGGCGAGGTCACCTTCCTCTGTGTACTGATCAAATATTGATGCTGTATCGCTGCATATACTGTACATCTTCAGCGTGTGTTTAAAAGCTCTAGTCGGCAGTTCCACAATAATGTGGTCTTCCTGAGGCCTGGCAGACTGTGCAGGTGTGCGCAGATCTGTTATGAGCTTATCTCAAGGCTGCACCATCTGGTTATGGAACAGGTAACTTCCTGATTAGATCAGCTCACAGGAAGCACAAACACTAAGGTTGGTGTTATTGCATAAGAGAATGGTATGAGTCCTTCAAAGCATGTACTGTAAATAACGTACAGCTGAAGTCAGAATTATTTGACCCCTTGTTTATTTTTTTCCTCAATTTCTATTTAAGGAAAGAAGATTTTTTTCAACGCATTTCTAAACATAATAGTTTTAATAACTCATCTCTAAGAACTGATTTATTTTATCTTTGCCCTGTTGACTACATGATATTGTGAGGGAGCCAGAGGTGAAGACATGGAGGCGATATGAATCCAAATGCTGGAGGTTTATTAAACAAACACCGTATATCAAACAAAGGCAGAATCGTAATCATAAACCAGGCAGTCAAACAAAGAAAGAAGCAGTCCGAGAAAACAAACAAGGCAGAGTCCAAAATCCAAAAACAGTAGTCAAAAGGCAGGCAAAAAGGTCATAACACAATGGCAAACACAACAGTAGGAAAAACCTGATTGCAAAGGCAGTGAAACTGGCAATACTTTGCAAAGAACAGACATAAACAGTGTGCTTATATATGGTGGCTACCAGGAAGTACCACCAAGGAAGTACCCAATCAATTTTCAGGAGAGCGCTCCCTCTGGTGGGCGGATGAATGGTAATCTGCCACATTCGTTACATATATTTGACTAGATATTTTTCAAGACACTTCTATACAGCTTAAAGTGTCATTTAAAGGCTTAACTAGGTTAATTAGGTTAACTAGGCAGGTTAGGGTAATTAGGCAAGTTATTGTATAACAATGGTTTGTTCTGTAGACTGTTGGAAAAAATATTTAGCTTAAAGGGGCTAATAATGTTGACCTTAAAATGCTTTTAAAAAAATTAAAAACTGCTTTTATTTTAGCCAAAATAAAACTAATAAGACTTTCTCCAGAAGAAAAAATATTATCAGACATTCTGTGTAAATGTCCTAGCTCTGATAAACATCATTTGGGAAATTTAAAAAAAAGAAACAAAAATTCAAAGGGGGGCTAATAATTTTGACTTCAACTGTATGGTGTTTGTTTACTGTAAATAATAGCGGTGTTTTCTGTAGGCGTAGAATCCCTGGATGAACTGAATTTGCGGAAATGTGAGGCATACAACAGGCGCATCCCATAATAATGCAATGCAGCAGCTTGAACTACTGTATAATAATGGTAATAATCAACGCAACGCATTCATCTTCTGACTGTCATTTCATAAACATTTTTTCAAAGCACAACAGAGTCTGAATATTGGGATTGGATGAAGTTTTTAAAAATAATAATAATAATAAATAAAATTATAAATATTACATAATTCAGTTTTGCCAAATTTTACTCATTCATCCATTCATTTTCTTTTCAGCTTAGTCCCTTTATTAATCTGGGGTCGCCACAGCGGCATGAACCGCCAACTTATCCAGCATATGTTTTACGCAGCGGATACCCTTCCAGCTGCAACCCATCAGTGGGGAACACCCATACACACTCATTCAGACTCATACACTACGGACAATTTAGCTTACCAAATTCACATGTACCGCATGTCTTTGGACTGTGGGGGAAACCGGAGCACCTGGAGGAAACCCACACAAACGCAGGGAGAACGTGCAAACTCCACACAGAAACGCCAACTGACCCAGCCGAGGCTCGAACCAGCTGTGAGGCGACAGCACTACCTAATGCGCCACTGCGCCACCTCCTTTGTAATTTATAAATTGCAAATATACTATTGTTGTAAACAAAATGTCATTTTTTTGCATTTAGTTTGTTGAACAAAGTTCCAAAGCGTATTTATTTGAAATACAAATCTTTTTATGACATTATAATAGACTTTATGCTCACATTTAATATAGATTTTTCAAAATATCTCACTGAACACTAGCAGATTGCATACACTGTTGTACCTTTTATAACACAGACACACACACACACACACACACACACACACACACACACACACACACAATATGTCAGTGTACTATTACAGTCGTAGCCTCAGGCGGTGTCTCTTTTTACTAACTGACCACACATGCTCTCGCTCACCCAAATGAAATGCATATCTATATTAACAGCCTTGCTTCTTCTGTATCTCCTTTTCAGCGCAGAAGCTAGAGAATCCCTGACACGGATAATCTGCACTGTTCACACATTCCTCAACTTTCGTGTGTGTGTGTCTAAAATCTTTAATTAATGACCAGCCATCCAGATGTTCCATGTCAGCCCGAACATGTGTTTTATGAGGACACCATGCCTGCTTCAGCATTTCTTCATTTTAACCATTCCTATAACTTTTTTCAACACTTTTCTTCCCCCACACACACTTTCTTTCATCTCTTTATAACAGTTTTGAAACTTTAATCTGGCGGAGAGTGAAGCTGTTGAATTATATATCCTGTAAGATGAAATGCAGATCCTGTCCGGGCCCTACGGCGATATACCCCAAGTCCTCTTGTAAGGTATAAATTACATCACATTTGATGTAACAGAAGTCATGACAAGACTGTGAGCAAGCCGTTTTTTTTTTTACACCCATTTTGATGTCAGTATATCTTTTTTGTCAGTAGACTGTGATGCGGGCGAAGCTGCGAGGCAAGACTTTTATTTTGCATTTCACAGCCTTCTATAGCATTCCTTTCATTTGTTCTCTATAACAAATATCGTTCTTTATTTATATAATCCAGTAAGCCAAAATGAGTCTGACTAATCTGTTACAAACATAAAAATGCTTTATCTGGTTTTATTATGCAACGTGATCCATCTGTTAGCTCTATATCTCAACATCCCTCCCAGTTAGTCATCAGTTTGTCTAACGGAAGACTGGCACGGATTTGTTAACTGCTGCTTTTCTTGTCTTCCTCGTTTCTTTAATGCCTAAACACATATTTTGGGCATGAATTAAGGTTTATTATTCAATTCCTCAACATTAGTCATCACTGGGTTTGACAAGATGATCATGCGCCCACAGAATTCTGCAGAAAAGTTTTCTATTATTGTAGAGGTTTTGGTGCGCTCTTTACAGTTTTTCTCAGTCACTTTGGTGCATTTCTCACAACCCTATTTGCATTTGCACAACAGTTAGTGCATTCGTCAAAACAATTAGTACAAACTGCAAAACCTAGTTGATAACCTGCAAAAGCGTGTCACTTGCTCAAAATGGAGAGCTCATTCCTCAAAAGCAAGTATTCATCTCAATGAAAGCATCAGTGTCATCAGGGTGAAGATTCCTGACATCATTGTTTATGAACAAGATAGTCAAATGGCTTTGTCATGTTTTCATCATGACAGTTTACTCTGTACATGTTTTCCAATGCAAAAAATGTCAGATTTTGGTGACACGTCCTGAAAATGCTCAAGACAGCACTTTATACTACCGTTTTTCTCAGTGGCTTTGGTGCATTTCTCACAACACTATTTACATTTGCACAACAGTTAATGCATTTCTCAAAACAATTAGTACAAACTGCAAAACCTAGTGGATAACCTGCAAAAGTGTGTTGCTTGCTCAAAATGGAGAGCTCATTCCTCAAAAGCAAGTACTCATGTCAATGAAAGTGTCAGTGTCATCAAGGTGAAGAGTCCTGACACCATTGTTTATGAACAAGATAGTCAAATGGCTTTGTCATGTTTTCATTATGACACTTTACTCTACATTTTTTCCAATGCAAAAAAGTCAGATTTTGGTGACACTTTCTGAAAATGCTCAAGACACACTATATACTATTTGCACAGCCATTTGAAAACTACAGTATAGACATCACTGCATTTAGTGAGGTATCTGAGTACAAGACACTGAATATGTATGTTTCACATTTCTACTGCAGATGCTCTTTACAATTGTAATTTATTCACAGCATTGTGCAAAATAATAAATACACCTTATTTACAACAAACATAAACTCCCTTTGGGTAGAGCTGTGCACAACTGTTAATAATATTGCAGTACATATTGGAACTGAACCTACAACATACACAGGTCTGTAAATCATTCATCAAATTGTTCAATTTAGAAAACATTTTCAGAAAAAATAAATTAAATTTTTAAATAAAATGAGCTTGACAGATTTTGATAACTTGTTCAACATTTTTGTATGTAATGACTCAAGTATTGAAATGAGGACTATTAGTTTTATATGGAATGACTATTCAGCATCCACAAGTTTAGTTAATTTTGACTGACATGACATAAGCAAATGATAATGTTACAAACAGCAGAGAGTTGTATAAAAGCAATTGATGCATGTCCAAAAGCATTTGCAATTTGCTGGAAGGGATGAGAAACTGCTACTATGATGTGCACAAATGACTAATTGTTTGGAGAAATTCATTAACTGTCGTGTAAATGTAAATAATGTTGTGAGAAATGCACCAAAGCCACTGAGAAAAACTGTAAATAAATTGCTGGGTTGTTTCATTTTTACAAAAGTGATGGCAAACTTTCACCTTAAAATCAGTCGGGAGGGTTTCATACCAAACCTTGAAGACCTGGAAGATGTGCATGTGTGTGCGTGCATGTGTTTTTCTGCACACTTGCTGGTTGTTTAAATGCATGTTGGAAGCCTGTAACCATCAACTTCCAAAGTAGCTTTTCCTACTATGGGAATCAGGGCCGGCGCGTCCATAGAGGCGACCTAGGCGGCCGCCTAGAGCGGCATAATAATGAGGGCGGCAAACGCACACCGCCGCCCAACCCAACGTACTGACTTTCATCCACAACATCAACAGAACACTTGCATAATAGGGGTCTGGCATTTTAGTGAGGGTGGCAAACGCTCCCCGCAGCCCAACCTAACGTACTGACTCATCAACCTCCCGTCCTCACTTTATGAACTGGTCAGGTTCGTTTTCACTTTCCGGTTGAGGGCAGCGTGTTAGTCCATTGCCAAGAGCACCAGTTCGGCTTGCTCCGGCCCTGATGGGAATTGATGGTTACAGGCTTCCACCATTCTTCAAAATATCTTCTTTTGTGTTTACCCCAAGCAAGTATCACAAACAAGTTTGGAACAAGTCATGGGTGAGTAAATAATAGCAGAATGTTCAACTTTAGGTAAATTCATTAGTTTTCTTTGCGGCTTAGTCCCTTTATTAATCAGGGGTCGCCACAGCGGAATGAACCACCAACTTATCCGGCATATGTTTTGCGCAGCAGATGCCCTTCCAGCCGCAACCCAACACTGGGAAACACCTATACACTCTTGCATTCACACACATGCACTACAGCCGATTTAGCTTATTCAATTCATCTATAGCTCATGTGTTTGGACTGTGGGGGAAACCGGAGGAAACCCACACCAACAGCCAACTGACTCAGCCGGGGCTCCAACCAGCAACCTTCTTGCTGCAAGGCTTTCGTGCTACCCACTGAGCCACAGTGATGCCCAATTTTGTACGAACTCTCTTTAACTTAAAGTGTTACCAACAATCTTTGATATGATAACCCAGGATCATATCAGCTTTTTTTAAACCTAGTAACAATTTACAGCTTGTTAGAAACCAATAGAATTCCCTAACAACCACAGAATAAAATAATAAATGAGCTCATTGCAGTACAAGCAAAAGCCCATGCATATCTCTACTTTATATCTACAAAATTTGATCATTTTCATTTTATTTTTCGCTTTTTTTAACACAGTACAACATTCCAGTCTGAAACAACTGGCGGTAATACAACTGACTTAATATAACATTTGACAATAGCAGTCAGAGAGTTTCAATTAACATTTGACATTTAAAACACTTGCTTATTTGTAGCATTTTGAAATCGTTCTACACTCAAAAAAAGGATTTTTGCTGCTTGTTCAAACTACTTATTTAAAATGAGCTGAAATAACACAATTCTTGGATTTGTTTTGGGACAACTTAATTGTTTTGTGTTCAATCCAAAATTAACTTAATCGATTAGCAATTTTTTTTACAGTGTTTTTAAGTTCCACATAATTCCTTCATGTTGTCCTAAAACAAATCGATCAAGTTAAAGTAACAAACTTAAGTGGATTGACCATAAAACTACTAAGTTGTCCCCTGAAATAAAATGAGTGTAGTTAACTCAAAATTGACTGAAATGGCTCGTTTCCACTGGTACGGTACGGGTCGGTACGCGTCACCTTTATCAGGCTTGCGTTTCCACTGCTAAAAGGGTACTAATGGTACTCTTTTGGTGGGCGTGGTGTACGACAGAAAGTTGCAGTCAGCGTCATTTTCGCTCGAGAAATTGTCTACAGTAAAGCTGTACGGGTCACTCACATATCATATGAGAAGCACTTCTCACAAAACAGATGCTTTACACACATAAATACTTGTGTATAAATGTTTATTACTAACTTTTCTATGAACATGAGTTGATTATAACTGCAGATCAATGACAGTGCGAAATAGCCTACTGTGATGTCTGCAGTTATATAAAATAAATAAATAAATGCAACATATATGAACACATACAGACCCTTACAGTCTCCGATATGTTACCACTTACAGAACAACTACACACAGCATACATTTAGTCCTTATTTAGGTTCAAAACAACACGAAATAGAGCCCACAGTCAGACCTCTCATGATTAAATGTGTCTTTAATCTTCAGCAGCACGTGTAGCCTCTTGTTAGAAAGTAATTCCATCATTCTGAGTTCATAATAGTTCAAAAGGTGATGATAATAGTTAAACATGGCAGTTTGTTCACGTTTGCTGAAAAAATTATGTGCTCCTTTTTTTCCGGCATCTCCTTTAGTTTTTTCATGCGCCACTCTCGCGTTTGTCAGTTTCTGACAGGATCAGGTTTCAAAAGCACGTCAATAATCAAGCGCACGTTATTATCATCAGCTCAAGAAGTTTGTTATTTCAAATATAGACGCGCGGCGAGCGCAAGCAAGAAAGCGAAACCGCTCGCGCTTCAGACTGGCTCGTAAAAAACTATGGGGCACAGGGTAAAATCTGCTCTTCTTTTTGGCTTTGTGGCTGTTCATCAAGACGACGACAAGGTTCGTTTGAGCCCAGATCGAACAGGGCTCGTTATTATATGTATATATCATTACGCTGTAATCTATCAGCTGTGTATTAAAACATGACGGCTTCTTTGTTTTCATTCTGGCTTGTTGCGTGAGCAAATGACGTATCTCTGTAAACCAATATCGTTCAGCTGAGCGTCTAGCTCAGTAGCCTTTTGGTACCCTTTCTTGTGTTTGGTACCCTTTCGAAAGGGTGCTGAAAAAGGGGTACGGTACAGTTCGGTTCGGTACGCCTTTTGACAGTGGAAACGGCCATAAAAGTGTACCGAACCGTACCGTACCATACCACTCAGTGGAAACGGGCCAAAGGTTAATTCAACTCATTTGAAAAGAGTTTTGAAAATGTAAATGGAGTACGTTCACAGTACTCATTAGGATTAGTCTTTTAACTCAAATAGTTTGTTGCAATCAGTTTCCTCAAACAGTTTAAGTTGACTTAACTTATTGGGTTTTACAGTACTTAGTCGGTTTGAGTTCCCTTCATTAATTGGATTTTACTTTGCTCAAATTGCTTCGTTTACTCAAATGGAGTAAGTTGACAGTACTCATTAGGATCAGTTTTTGAGCTTAAATGGTTTGTTGCAATCAATTTCCTCAAATAATTTGAGTTACCTTAACTTTTTGGGTTTTACAGTGCAGTAATTATGTAAACAGAACTTTAATGGTATAAATAACTTAACCAACCAATAAATTTGAGCAAAATCATTTGCTAGGATACTTAAATATTTACACATCACCAAATAAAGGGTTTTAGGTAATATTGCTATAAATTTAACGTGAAAATTGCTTAAAAAGAGATGCAAAAATGATGCACTATATTTTCAGGTAAATCTAGCATATATATTCTTTTCAGTGCTGGGTTCCACATAATTCATTCATGTTGTCCCAACACAAATCAATTAAGTTCACTTAATAGTCTTTACAAATTTACGTGGATTTCACTTTTTTTGTCTGCACAGAATCTCTCCAACAATCAGTGCTCAAAATTAAATGCACTAAAACGAAGCAGAAGAACTCCACAGTAATTGCCATGCCTACATTCAGTCAAACTGAACCACACCACAACCTTCCCAGAATTCTCCACCAACACAACTCAAAGTGCATACGCAACCTTTGTGCAACCACAAGGTTTGAAGTATGATTCCTGAATAATGGCTGTCAACCAGCTTGGGATGCTGAATATAGTTTATATTTTTTCACAAACGCACAATCTAAGCATGTTTATGACAGGCTCTCCCCGCAGTAGGGCTTCCCATTAGCAGAATTACCGCGGCTCAACATGTGTTATTAGCTCCTGTGCAGAAATGAAAAAAGGTGCTCGTAATGCCTCAGGCTCAACATCTCCTTTAAACATCTGTCATAAAAAAAGAAAAGCTTTGCCACCACCCCCTCCAAACTCTCCCAACCAATCGCAGGCCAGGATCCAAGCCAGGTCGCCCTCGCAAAATACCCTTAATGTGTCCCAAAGGTTTGGCATCGTCTGCACAGGTCGTTCTCAGTCAAAGAGGCCCGTGGGCACCGCTGAAGACCTTCTTCTGCATCCCTTCAGACTCTCAGAAAACATGGCTCCTTATTTCAGGTAAGATCTCAAACACTGGTGGTCCTTGTGGAAGTCATGGAAAATATTTTATTCTGGAGGGTGTTTTTTGGAGCAATATCTGCCTCTGATGAGTTGCTTTGACCTTTTGTTGAGTGCTAAGAGTGTTGTAAACATAATTTCTTTATTTCTTGAGCATTTAATGTTATATTGACTCTTGATATACAAACGTATATCTCTTTTTTGTGTTTTGAGCATTTATATGGGATCTTTAGCAGGATTTTGTGTTATTCTGTTGATGTTACACTGTAAAAAAATGCTTAGTTCCACACAATTGATTTGTGTTCATTGTAAAAAAAAACTGCTTGCCTTACATTTTTAAGCTTAATTAAATTAAACTTATTATTCCATTGAACTTATATTATGTTAAACTGACCTAAAACAGCTTGCATAACTTTTAAAATTAAGTTAGAACATGATTAACTTAGTTTAATTACTTACAATGACCTAAAAACATATGCTGTCAGGACTAACTGATCATATAATTTTTTACATGAAGGAATTAAGTTAATTTATTGTTTTTTACAAATTAAGCAGATTGAACATAAAACAGTTAAGTTAACCCCCCAAAAAACTCAGGAATTGTGTTGTTTCAACTCACGGTAAATAAGTAATTTGAACAAACAGCAAGCAACTTCTTTTTTGTAGTGTAAGACGGATTTTTAGGCTAGTGCTTGATAAAATGCCTTCGCTACCTCAACCTTTTCAAACATACACATTTTGAAAGCATTTTTGTAATTATAGTTTAGATGAAAGTTGAAGAGGAACTTCCCTCAGCGTCTGGATGAATGGTTCCAGTTAGTTCAGAACACGTCTGAACACAAAATCTGATGACGTTCCATGTTTTACAGGGTGATTCTTTGCAAACCATGCTTTAAAGATTTTATAGGCCATATGTTAGACAGTTAACTGAAAAATCTTAGGGTTTCTGATGAGATATCTTGGTCAAGGTCAATGGAAAACCTCTAAATATATTGTTGAAAAACAGCGTTTCAGGCCTTGATTTGAGATAGATAGATAGATAGATAGATAGATAGATAGATAGATAGATAGA
>CAIGQZ010000253.1:7630152-7643894 GCA_903798205.1 Danio tinwini
CTATCTATCTATCTATCTATCTATCTATCTATCTATCTATCTATCTACAGTGCATCCGGAATGTATTCATACACTGTAAAAAAAATCTGTAATTTTGCGGTTTATTTCTGGCAGTTGGGGTGCCGGAAAATAAACGTAAAAAAAGGCCGTTAAATTACAGATGCTTACTGTAAATTAACAGAGGTTGAATTACAGAAATTTACCAGAAATTAAATTTTTATGTCTGTTATTTTATGGTAAATTTCTGTAATTTAACAGCCATTATTTTACAGTGTTTTTTTCGGCACCCCAGCTGCTGGAAATAAACTGTAAAATTACGGATTTCTTTTTTACAGTGTAACTTTCTCATCACTACCTGCATATTGCTGTGTTAACGTGGCTTTTTGTGTAACAAATGATGTGATGTGTAGATGTTGGTAATTCAAAATACAGACATATTACCTCTATAAATTAATGAAATTTGGTAGTTTACTGTAAAAATGAGAAATTACTTTTACGGTTTGTACTGTATTTTTAACGGTGAAATACTGGCAACCACAGCTGCCAGTTGTTTACCGTAAATTTTACAGATTTATTTTTACAGTGTAGCACTTCATTTTTTTTAACATTTTTTATGTTACAGCCTTATTCGAAAATTAAATTACAGAAATTTACTGTAAACTAAAGGACATAAAAAAAGAGATTTCTTTCAATTTAAAATTCTGGTAAATTTCTGTAATTCAACCTCTGTTAATTTTACCGTAAATTTCTGTAATTTAACGACCGTTTTTTTAAGTTTATTTTCCGGTTGAATTACAGAAATTTACCAGAAATTTTAATTTAAGGAAATTTCTGTAATTTAATGTCTGTTATTTTTACAGTATATTTCTGTAATTTAATGTCCATTATTTTACGGAAAATTTCTGTAATTTATCAGCCGTTATTTTACAGTTTTTCTGCGGCACCCCAGCTGCCGAAAAATAAACCGTAAATTTACAGATTTTATTACAGTGTAAGTATTTACAGGCTTTGCTCAATACTTTGTTGATGCACCTTTGGCAGCAATTACAGCCTCAAGTCTTTTTGAATATGATGCCACAAGCTTGGCACACCTGTCTTTGGGAATTTTTGCCCATTCCTCATTGCAGTACTTTTTTTACATTGTCATTATGGGGTATTGTGTGAAGAATTTTGAGGAAATAAATGAATTTAATCTATTTTGAAAATGTGGAAAAAGTAAAGTACATCAACATACTGAAATAAAAGTCTCAGCAACTTCCGGTTCACACCCACTTTAAGAAAGTCACGACACTTTATTGTGTTTTATATTGTGTTACATTCTATTATAGAACAATGAGAATTATTTATAAAGTAAAACTGAACATGGCCTTTATTAAATGTGACGGTTTTACTCATTAAAACAGATCAGCAGGTTTTGTATTTTAACTCCTAATCAGAAAACGCATTTATGGGCTGCCAGATCTGAACTCAGCCAATCAATGCAGCTTCCTCTGTCAATGTCTATTAATGGACTGTTGTTGGACTGTCATAAACTGGTGCTGTTGGATGAGAAGAGATGCAGATAGATAGAGTCTGGCAGGCTAATATTGTTAGCATTGACCTGATGCTGAATGCTGATAAAGCTGCTTTTGTCTCTCTTGTGTGTCGCAGGGCAGTAAAGGAGATCGAGGAGAGGTTGGTCTGCCAGGACAGAGAGGACTGCAGGGCGCTCTGGGACCAGTGGTTAGTATTGAGACATCTGGCCTTAAATGGACAGTTTACTCAGAAAATGAAAATAGGATCACCATTTACTCATTCACTCAACCTGAAGTGCTGCAGAGCTGTTGTCGAACACAAAAGAAGATATTTAGGAGAATGTTGATAAACTCGGTTTATTGGTTCAACTGCCAGAGAGTTAAATCAAGTTCATTTTTTTATGGATATTCAGCTGATCTCTGTGTGTGACAGGAGTACACTGCAAAAAATGATTTTCTTACTTAGATTTTTTACCTTGTGTCTAGTCCAAATATCTAAAAATTCTTAAATCAAGTAGCATTTTCTAGACAAGCAAAACCTATTGTCTTGTTTTAAAAAATTATATGCCACAATTAAGCGAGTTTTTTCCTGAAAACAAGCAAAATAATCTGCCAATGGGGTAAGCAAAATAGTCTTGTTTTTCTTTTCTTTTCTCTGAAACATCTTACGTCTGTATTGTTTTGAAAATCCAATAAACATAATTATAAAAAAAGGGAAATTCATTAAAACTTCTATATATAGGCCAAAAAATGTATACGGGAATTAATATAACATAAAATGGTAAAATAATACAAACAAGAAGATATCTATTTTAGAAAAGAAAAAAAATAATAATAAAAAAATATATAATAATAATAAAAATATATAATAATAATAATAATAATAATAATAATAATAATAATAATAATAATAATAATAATACCTTTTATTTATAGGTGCCTTTCAAAGCACTCAAGGACACCTTAGTGCACTCAAGGACCGCAAACACATCATAAAAATACAAAAATACCCTTGTGTCAATACGCTTCCCCCCCACCGGCCCCCTAAATTTCAATAATATCACTCGTATTTTTGTGTCAAAACGCCATGGAGAAGCGAGATCAGCCATCAGTGGCAGACTGCGGAGATATGACTGAGGCCAGTGTTGCCAGATGTAGCTGACTGATTCCAGCCCAAAAACTATCCAAAACTCTCCAACATGCACATACATGCACACAATCGAAGTCAAAATTGGCCAATCTGGCAACACTGACTGAAGCCTCTCTCGCATTTACACTCTCACACTCGCTCTTTCTGTCAGTGACGGTGCTGCGTGCATCAGTTACCTGCATTTGTCAAAAGTTAACCCCCAAATTAACACAGGTAGTAAAACGATTCAGTCATGCTCATGTTGTGAAAAACTATCATCCACTGTTGATATTAGACTTCTGTTTCCAATAGCGATTTTAACACTTTTAATATAGGACGTCCTCATAGGCTATTATTAATCAGAAATTGCGTGTACATAGTTTTACGTTAGGAAATGCAGTCTTGAATTTACAAACAGTCGGCAAGTACCGGAGAACAGATGTAACACACGGATCAAATTTAGTTTGCAGTCACGCTCATGTAAAGGTATAATATTCAACTCGTTTAGTTTTGCCTTCATTCATTTTTGCTTTCAGTTGTGACATCAAGCACGAGTCTTCAAACACCTGATTATTTACAACACGTTTTTAAACATAATAGTTTAATTTCTAATAACTACTTTATTATCTTTCCCATGGTGACAGTCAGTGCATAATATTTTAGTTATTTTGTAAGATTTTGCAAGTTGTATTCAGACAAAGTCCCTTTAAGTATTCTGTAGTCTTTGATTCAGATTAAAGTGTAATTTAAAGACTTGTTTACTAGAATAGTTAGAATAATTAGTCAACTTATTGTATGGTTTGCTGTGTAGACGGTCAGATATATACAGGTAATATTTCTTAAGGAGGCTAATAATACTGACCTTTTAAAAATAAAAATTAAACATTAAAAATTAAGAAATAAACTAAAGAAATAAGACTTATCATGACTCCTGAATATTGTTTTGTTTTATAGAAAATACTGTGAAAATCTCCTTGGTTTGTTAAAGATCTCTTGGCGTAAAATAATGAAATATGCCCTGCGCGCTCGTGGTTTTTAAGGAAACTTTTCGGTGCGGTAATCAAGTCAATATTATTGTTCAAAAGGGTAATGATTCGCACTCATCAAGTATTTACTTTATGCTGTTTTATTTTTACATTCTACGGGTGACTCAGAAAACACAAACGTTTCGGCACAATGCCTTGCTCAGTGTGATCAAAGATCTCTTGGAAAACATTATTTTAGGTTAACGGGAGGGCAAAAAAGTTGACTTCAACTGCGTCTGTTAAAGTTTACAGGTGCAAAAATGTGCCGTGATGTACTTGAATGTTAGAAATGTCTTATCCTGCTACAATACAAAGTTACTTGTCAAATAAACAAATATGGAAGATTATCTTGAGTTTAAGTTATTTAATTATTGTGTTTATGAAGATTGCATACATGAAAACAAAGACTTCGAATAATTGTTTAAGTATTTTGTGATGTATGCCCCCCCTCCCCCCTCCCCCCAGTTACTCTGGTCTAGAACCGCCACAGTTAAAGGTGCTGTATTTAAGCTTTTGACTCTTCTAAAGCAGAAAAATACTATAACATGTGTGCAGATATTTAAGAAACATCTTAAGTGAACACACTTGTTTAACTGAAAAACAATGCTGAAGTCAGATATTCTGCTTTGGAAATGTTTTTTTTCCGTGCCGGAACGCTGTCTTTGTTTAGATAAATTTAACCTGCACAATGCCGGTTTAGCCAATTATAGTTCAGCACTCCGGGTTGCCTTGTTGGAAAACAGCGTATTTCATTCATTCATTCAGAAAGGCTCTTAAAGCATGCGTCCGTGACCGAAATAGACAATATCAGACATCAAAATAATACAGATTCAGTTCCACATGAGGTTATTAATTAGCAGATATATTAGATGAAATATTACGAGTGTAAACATTAGGTGAGCAGATTTCATTGTAACCACGTGTCCTAACAACACACTTTGTGACGAGATACGCAGTAATGAATAGTTACCAGAAGAAACACGACAGAAATGTAAATACAGCCATTCAGACGCACAGAATAAGCACTCACTCACGAAACGGTAAGGTTTAGAATCTATTCAAACTCACGTTGTTAGCATTTAGCACTGAGGTGATCACTGTCATAGGTTTCACATGTTGAGCTGTGAGAAATAGAAGCCCTTTCTAATATATCAATTCAAGGTGTTGGTTGGAACCAAAACTCCTTTTAATATGGAAAATATTCCCTCTATCGCGTGTCGTTGCTTTTATTTATAACACAGTTTAAATCACTCGCTCCTGTACTCAATCTGGCACCCCGCGTTTGCGTCTATTTTGATCCAGGAGTGCAATACCTAGTTCAACCACTGGGTGTCAAACTTAAATACTGCACCTTTAACTTTAAGAAATTATTAATCTCATGTAGACATTTAGTAAGGTCAGAAGGGGATGAGATGTTGTAGGTTTTGTATAAACAAAACGTATGTATTTATCATAGGCCCATATTAAGCAATAAGACGATAATAGTTTTTTTCTAAAGATTTGCACATTTAATGAATCGCTGTTGTGTTTACTGATTCTCTGTAGGGACCAATGGGCCCCATGGGACCTCGAGGGCCAGTGGGAGAAAGAGTAAGCGATCTACTGCTTTTCTTTACCATCTGTTTGAATTGATATTCTGAAGAGTTTCATACAGTCGCTGGATTTTAAGTTCAACAAAATATCAGTATTGTTCAATGTTTTCAGCTTCATTTATTTATTGTTGCTGTAGGGTCTCCCTGGTTTCCCTGGACCTGCTGGACCCCCTGTGAGCACTGCATATTCCAGTTTTTGGACAACGATTAATTGTTGAAACATTTTAAATTGTCATTTTATAATACATTATTATTTTATTTAGTGTTTGATTGTGTTTACTTACATAAAAATGAGGGAATTATAGGCTAATTGTTTATTTTCTTTATCTTATTTCTAGGGACCAGAGACTGTTGGGCCTCCAGTATGTAAAATAAAAACTGGTCTTACTGTAATTTGTCTCTCTCTCAGCTTTTATTTGACATTTACACATTTTTAACGCTGCTTTCTACATTTAAACAGGGTCTTCCGGGGAAAGCTGGCACGCCAGGAGATGAAGGAAACATCGGGCCTGAGGTGCCACACAATGCACACACTTAGGGGCAGTTCACACAGAATGTGTTTTCCTTTCCAGTGCACTACTTTTCTTTTGTTTAATTAATATACACACTGGCTTGATGGATGTGTGTGAGCGTTATGCTCGCGTTTTGAATCTTTGGAAGCACTGCGGTTTTTAGAGGGCCTGTCAAGTTAAAACATATTTAACTCTCACAAGCAGATCAGCATTAGTTAGTAAGTAATGTTATTTATATAATGTGTATGGTCATACACCCAAAGTGCTTCACAATTACGAGGGGGATCTCTATACACCACCACCAGTGGGTAGCATCCGCTTGGGTGATGCGACGGCAGCCACAGGACAGCAGCGTCAGTGTGCTTACTACACACCAGCTATAGGTGGAGTGTAGAGACAGTGATAGAGCCAGTTCGGTGGATGGGAATGATTGGGAGGCCATGATGGGTAAGGAACAATAGAGGGAACTTGGCCAGGACACCAGGGTTACACCCCTACTCTTTACAAGAAGTGCCATGGGATTTTTAATGACCACAGAGAGTCAGGACCTCGGTTCATCTGAAAGACGGCGATCACTGACAGTATAAGGTCCCCTTCACTATACTGGGGCATTAGGACTCACACAGACTGCAGGTTGAGCGTCCCCTGCTGGGCTCTCTAACACCACAGAAACCTGGTATTCCCATGTGGTCTCTCATCCAGGTACTGACCAGGCTCAGCCCTGCTTAGCTTCAGTGAGTAACTGATCTTGAGCTACAGGACGATAACGCTGTGGCTAGTTCCACAGCAACAGACCAATCAGAAGAACTTGGGGCCAGGACAACCTTTTCAAGTTTCTCTTTACAGGTGCTCAGTAGCTGTGTCCAAACACCCTCTTGCTCTAGAAGCAAATTTAGAAGCAAAGATACATACCTGTCAACCCTCCAGTTTTTCCTGGGATTCTCCCGTATTTTACAGTTCTATCCCGCTATCATCCCGTAAAGGTATTTTCCCATATTTCTCCGGTATTTTCAATCTTTCTCTAAAGGGTGGCAATAAACATTAAAGAGCTGAGCCTCCCTATACGTAACCAATACCGCCAAACCACCAGGGGCCGCCCTTTGCTCTTAAATGTGAGTCTGTTCTGAGCTTTCGCTTTGTTTAGGCATGAAAACACTTTGAAATAAATATAAAAACGGCGGGATTCCCTTTCCTTTTATTACAGGTGCCGTCTCCCCTTTATATGCAATCCTCAAAACTGTTCATGTAGCAGTGCGTGACTGTCAGCTGATGCTCTTCATGATGATAAATAGAGGCTTTAAAAATAAATATTTCCTTATTATGGTGGGCATATCTCTTATTTTCACATCCCAATGTTGACCTGTATGAAGATGCATTCAGTGTGAATGAGCCCTTAGATTTATTTACACCGCTGTCTTAAAGGGAGAGCTCCCCCAAAAACTGACAAATTCTGTCATTATTTATTTTTAGCATATTAGAATAAATTCAGCTGATCTCTTGGTTTGGCAGGAGCACATTTAACTTAGCTTAACGGATCACTGAATTGGATTAGACTATTAGCATCTCACATCTTTTACAGGTGACCTGTAAAGACTATTAGTTTGATTGCTTTTTAGTTTTTTTCATTTTGCTTGATCCAAACCAGTTTGATTGAGCACAAAAGAAGATATTTTGAAGAATGTTGGAAAGTAATAACCATTGACATCCAAAGTAGGAAAAACATGGTTACCAGTTTCCAACATTCTTCAAAATATCTGGTTTTGTGTGTTTGTGTTGTGGTAGGATTTTCTTTTTTGGGGTGAACTATCCATTTAAGGCTGCTCAATGCCTGGTCAGAGACATTATGCTGCATGAAAGTCATATTGTATGAAGATATCGCCAGCCTGATTTCACCAAGTAGGACATGTTCCTGGATTAACATCCATTTTGATCCTGTTAGAACATTCCAATCAGCCAATCAGAATTAAGGGATACGTTTACCATTTAGGTTTAGGCTTACGGTTAGGTTTATGCACCTCTACATGATTGTTATCTAACTATTATTCCCCTCTGATTTTGGGAATAATTGACAGTTATTATTGGGTTTAGGGGTAGGGAATAGGTGTGGATATATTTTCCAACAAAAATGATGTTCCAGGTTCAACATAGATGTTAATCCAGGATCACATCATACTTGGAAAAATCATGATGGACATGACGAAATACTAGCTCAGACCCATTTCATGTCTGGATATACATTGTTAATTGTAGCATAAATACATTCATGCCACCTCTTAGCAGCATTAACTAATCTGTATAATTATAACTTCAACTCTGCAATGTATATTGAGCATTAAATATAGTTTTCACACTTTGCTTTTGTTGATATTTCTATATTTCCTTCTGTTACCTGACTGCAAATGTGCATTATGATTTTCTTCCAGGGTCCTCCTGGACCAAAAGGAGCAATCGGGCTCCCAGGACTACCAGGCCCACCGGGACCAGCAGGACCAGCAGTAAGACTGGCTTTTACCATTTGACATATTTCATAAGTTAGCAATAATAAATGTATAGCAAATGCACAAACCTTTGACATGTTTTATTGACAGCATAGTGGTTTGCTTTGTTAATTTTAGTGCTGGATGATGTAGTTTTATAGCAAAAATTCCATTATTAATCACGGTTAATTATTGCATGTTGAGTTCATTAAAACGGATTTACATTTACCTATTAATTAACAACCTCCGAGCTTTATTATAAAGTTTATCAGTTACTGTAGTAACACTTTAGGCAAGGCAAGGCAAGACAACACAGTGGCAATTCAAAGTGCTTTACATAAACAAGAATAAAAAGACAAGTGTAAGAAAAAATAAAAACATATAATAAAAAACAGATAAAAACAGATAAAAATGTGTTAAAACAGGTTGTAAAAGAATGAAAAAGAAAAGAAAAACATAATAGTGTGATCTGTCGGACGTAGCAGTGCTCATTCAGTAAAGGCTCAGCTAAACAGATGTGTTTTCAGTCTTGATGTGAATGTGTCTAATGTTGGAGCACATCTGATCATTTCTGGAAGCTGATTCCAGCAGCGTGGGGCGCTGTTAGTAGCTGAAGGCCAATTCACCTTGCTTTGACTGAACTCTTGGAATTTGTAGTTTATATGATCCTAAAGATCTGAGTGTTCTGTTAGGTTTGTATTCAGTGAGCATATCTGTAATGTATTGAGGTCCTAGGCCATTTAGTGATTTATAGACAAGTAATAATACTTTAAAATCTATTCTGAATGTAACTGGGGGCCAGTGTAAAAACCTGAGGACAGGTGTGATGTGCTCTGATTTTCTGGTTCTGGTCAGAATCCTGGCCGCAGCGTTCTGGATGAGCTGGGAAGGCCTGTGAGAAGGCCGTTACAGTAATCCTCCCTGCTGCTGATAAAAGCATGAACAAGTTTCTCTAAGTCCTCACTGGAAACAAAGCATCTGATTATTGCAATGTTCTTTACAATAAGGTTGTACTAGTTAACGTTAGTATTTACTAACATGAATAAACAATAAACCAGGGGTGTCCCAACTCGGTCCTGGAGGGCTGGTGTCCTGCAGATTATAGCTCCAACTTGCCTCAATACACCTGCAAGGATGTTTCTAGAAAGCATAGTAAGAGCTTGATTAGCTAGCCCAGGTGGGTCTGATTGGGGTTGGAACTAGTTAGTTTGTTGGTAGTTTTTAAGGGGGAAATACATTTTGTTTTGCTTTACGGTTGTTGTAAAAGTTTTAAAACTGTATGTATAAATGTGCCTACATAGTATTATTATAAGACATGTTTAAATAAGTGTATCGCTCGCGTGCATACAGCCTGCTTACCTTAGTAACAGACGACAGAAATGAGGAGATGAGGCGTGAGGGACAAGTCTAATGTAATGTAATGTGTATTTATATAGCGCATTTATTGTGTATGATCATACACCCAAAGCGCTTCACAATCATGAGGGGGGGTCTCTCCACACCACCACCAGTGTGAAGCATCCACTTAAATGATGCGACGGCAGCCACAGGACAACGGTGCCAGTGCGCTCACCACACACCAGCTATAGGTGGAGTGAAGAGACAGTGATAGAGCCAATTTGGTGGATGGGGATGATTGGGAAGCCATGATCTTAAGGGCCGAGAGGGAATTAAGCTAGGACACCGAGGTTACACTCCTAATCTTTATGAGAAGTGCCATAGGATTTTTTATGACCACAGAGAGTCAGGACCTCGGTTTAACGTCTCATCCAAAAGACGGCACTCACTGACAGTGTAGTGTCCCCTTCACTTTCACTGGGGCATTGAGCGCCCCCTGCTGGCCTCTCTAACACCACTTCCGACAGCAACCTAGTTTTCCCATGTGGTCTCCCATCCAGGTACTGACCAGGCTCAGCCCTGCTTAGCTTCAGTGAGTAACCGGTCCTGGGCTGGAGGGTGATATGGCTGTGGCTGCATAATGTTATATGCCTGCAAGTTCCATCATGGACACAGAACAACATTCAATATTCTTTTTTGTCACCGAGTACAGCGAAAAGCAGCCAATACAGTCCCATATGCTGTACATTTTATGGAGCAGTGTAAATATTGCAGTTATGACAAAGTTAAATGTGTTCAGATGAAGAAAAAAACGGCGACAAATCTATTGATCACGTTAAAATGACAGTTAATATGCATGTATTTTAAAACATTTATTCACATGTTTGCATTACTGAGAGCAGGAAAAAGATAGGCTGCACTGGTAAGCAGAATCCCAATAATATTGCTTAATTAAATAATCAACAAATGAGTCTGTCTTGACAGTCTTTACAAGAGAAAGCTTTATCTACACACAATATGAATTCCCAATTAGAAAAATACTACAAGCTATAAAAAAACTACTCATAAAAATACTTGAATCACAGACAAATCCAAATGCCCAACGCAAGTGAGCTGCATTCCAGACCAGTTCAGCTCGATGATGTATAATATCTATGATACCGCCCGTTTAGCAACTTGATAGCAACCGTCTTTTTAAAGAAGCGTAACCGATTTAAAAAAATCTAAAGTGTGATGTAACTGATGTGTTTTATGTCTTAGAATGAAATGTGAAAGTATCTTGAGTCTGTCTTTGCCATGGACCTTATTTAAGCGATTTAACTGAAATTCCATTGAAAAAACCCATTGACTTTGGGACGAGGGAACCGGAATGGCTAAATGTAAACTCGCTTCCGGGTCTTTGCATAAAAATTGACGTCACAGTTCCCCCACTCTATTGTGTTCATGTGCAAAACAGAAATGACTGTGATTGAAGAACGGTAAACCGATGACCTTCACAGCCAATCACAGTCATTTCTGTTGAGCATGTGAAAACAACAGCCAATCAGCTGTTTAAGAACGTGCTCAAATGTTTGAGGAAAATGGACATTTTTTCTTTTACATTTCAGTACAGATTGGTACAGAACATGATACTTTTGACAAAACTATGTTGAACAATGCTGTAGAATCATTGTTTATAGTTTGTAAGTACACATATTAAAAATCATTAACTAGTGCAACTTTATTGTAAAGTGTGACTGCTGTTATTAATAATCAGTTTACAAATTTGTTATAAGTAATCTGGAACCCAACTATTGCATTATATTAAAATAACATGTCTTTTGAAAGTTTGCTCTCCCTGTTATATTTTAGTTCATGAATTCTGCTGTACATTCTATGCAGTTTTGAGTCTTTTTGTCCCTCCTGTTACCTATTATAACTGGATGGAGGACTTGTGTTGGCTTTCAGAGGGTTTTGTACTAATGCAGAGCTTTTACTCGGATCTTTTCTGAACGCTGTAACAGTTGAGGCTTTAAAAAGGAACTTTGTTTGAGAGTGTGAATCTAAACTGCGCTGCTGTCATTCTGCTGTTCATAGGGGCCACAAGGTGCTGGGAACCCTGAGGGAAGTGGGGAGACTGTGAGTGCTTGTTAGATTTCAATAATAATCCTGCTTCACATGGACACACAGAACCTGCATATAACCATTTTAGAAGTCTTTTAAATAAAAACCTATTTTCAGTTATATTCTGGCAAAGGCCTACATCTTAAAGCCTAAAAAATATACAGCATGTAAGAAAATATGTCGGCATGCTCTATATTTGCTGAATAATTTATCACAGGGTCATGTAGAAACAGCCAAAATGTTGACAAATTGCTGCAGGTTCTGTTGTGATCCCTCATCCTAAATCTTAATTGCTCTTCTGCATGCCTCTGGTGAGCTACAGCTATGAGTTATGTGTTGTTGTTCTTTCCCTGTCCGATCCTGTAATTAATGATGAATAGACCTGATGCGTTTCTGTGTCTCATTTTGTTAGCAGTGCCAGACAACGTGTCCAGCTGGACCACAGGGACTGCCCGGTCTGCCAGGAATGAAGGTGAGTTCCCAACCATAAGTATTAAAAGCGACTAAAAATAACCTGCCAACTGCTATCAATTGGCGTACATCAACTTAGCAACCACCTTGAACCAGCTAGCAACCACTTAACTACTATACCCCTCCTAGTTGCTACTCCTCACCTTAGCAACCAATTTACACAAAGCAACCCCTGCACAACAACCAAGCAACAACTGACAATCACTTGTCACCTTAGCAACCACTTAGTAAACATACAGTAACACTTATGCAACAACCTAACAACCTCTGAGTAGCCACTCATCACATAAGCAACCAGTTAGTGATGATTCATTGAAAAACACAGCAACACCTGCACAACCACCAAGAACAACCAAGCAACCAATTAACAGCTGACTAGCAATCACTTGCCACCTTAGCAACCACTTAGTTGATCATAGCAACACCTCTGTAACCACCAAGAACAACTTATCAACTTTGCAACCAATAAGAGCATCATTGCAAAACAACCTAATGACCACCTAACAACCTTCTAGAAGCCACTCATTACCTTAGCAACCAGTTAGCGATGGACCATGGCAGAGAACATTGCAACACCTGTACATTTACCAAAAACAAGCTACAGTAGCAACCACATAACAACTGACTAGGAATCACTTGTCACCTTAGCAACCACTTCATCATTGGTCATAATAGCAACAACACAGCAACATCCCTGCAACCAAGAACAGCTTAGCAACCATAAAACAACCTTCTAGAAACCACTTATAACCTTAGAAACCAATCGGAGAATCATAGCAACACTTTTACAACCATCAAAACAACCAAGCAACTACATAACAGCATCCCAACATACGCTTATCACCTTAGCAAGCAGTTAGCAAGGGTTTATCTTTAAAAAAAAAAAACAGGAACACTTTTACAACCACCCAGAGGAACCTAGCAACCCCCTAACAACAGACTAGTGATCAATTATCACCTTAGCAACCACTTAGTTTGTCCTATAAATCTGTCTGTAACAACTTGATAACCACAAAACAGCCTCCTAGCATCTGCTCATCACCTTAGCAACCATTTGATGGCTCATGCCAAAACACAGCACCAAGAAAAACCAAGCAACCACCTAATAACTGCCTAGCATTGTCCACTTAGCAACTACTTATTGTAACTAAGTGTAACTCTGTAACAACCAAGAACAACCCAGCAACCAACAAACAAACTCCTAGCAAACGTGTATAACCTTAGCAACCAGAGTATTATAGCAAACTTGCAGCAACACTTGTGCAACTATCAAAACAACCTAGCAACAACCTAATAACCTCCTAGCAGCCAGTCATCACCTTAGCAACCAGTTAGTGATGGTTCATTGCAAAACACAGCAACACCTATACAACGGCCAAAAACAATCAACCACCTAACAACTGACTAAAGCAATCAGTCATCCTAGCAACCATTTCGTTCATCATAGCAACACCTCTGTAACAACCAAGAACAACCTAGTAACCACAAAACAACCTCCTAGCAACCACTTATAACCTTAGCAACCAATCGGAACATCACAGCAAACATGCAGCAACATTTGTGCAACTAACAAAACAACCT
>CAIGQZ010000253.1:7655936-7686453 GCA_903798205.1 Danio tinwini
TATATATGTATATATATATATATATAAACTTCTCTCCTCAGGGTGAAACAGGAAAGCAGGGTCCAGTCGGCCCAACGGGTCAACAAGGAATCCAGGTGGGTTTTATACTGTATGTACATGGAAGGACAAACTGTATTGATCATTAATCTTAATGTCTGCGTTTTAACTTATATACTAAATATGGGTCAGAAAATAATTTTATATTGAATTGTTATTACAGTTATTATAACTTATTAATTGCATCCATGTTGTCTTTTATCTCAAATAAAATACATGTAATTATTTTGATGCATCAGTATTCTATGGAAATCAAATGAATAAAAATGTTAGGTAAAATCTACACTTACCGGCCACTTTATTAGGTACACCTTACTAGTACTGAGTCGGACCCCCTTTTGCCTTCAGAATTGCCTTAATCTTTAGAGGCATAGATTCAACAAGGTACTGGAAATATTCCTCAGCAGTGTTGCCAGATTGGGCGGTTTCTATCCGATTGTGCGGGTAAAAAATGACATAGGCGGGTAGTGTATATTTGGGCGGTTTAGTAAAGGGTTTTGGATAGTTTTAGGGCTGGAATCATTCAGCTACATCTGGCAACACTGTACCTCAGAGATTTTAGTCCATATTGACATGATAGCATCACGCAGTTGCTGCAGATTTATCGGCTGCACATCCATGATGCGAATCACCCATTTCGCCACATCCCAAAGTCGCTTTATTGGATTGAGATCTGATGGCTGTGGGGGCCCTTTGAGTACAATAAACTCTTTTTTATGTTCAAGAAACCAGTCTGAGATGATTCACGCTTTATGACTTGGTGCCTTATCCTGCTGGAAGTAGCCATCAGAGGATGGATACACTGTGGTCATAAAGTGATGGACTTGGTCAGCAACAATACTCAGGTAGGCTGTGGCGTTGACACAATGCTCAATTGGTACTAATGGGCCCAAAATGTGCCAAGAAAATATCCCCCACACCATTACACCACCACTACCAGCCTGAACCGTTGATACAAGGCAGGATGGATCCATGCTTTAAGTGACACCAAATTCTGACCCTACCATCCGAATGTGGCAGCAGAAATCGAGACTCATCAGACCAGGCAACATTTTTCCAATCTTCTATTGTCCAATTTTGGTGAGTCTGTGCAAATTGTAGCCTCGGTTTCCTGTTCTTAGCTGACAGGAGTGGCACCCGGTGTGGTCTTCTGCTGCTGTAGCCCATCCGCCTCAAGGTTGGCTGTGTTGTGCGTTCAGAGATGCTCTTCTGCATACCTCGGTTGTACAGAGTGGTTATTTGAGTTACTGTTGCCTTTCTATCAGCTCAAACCAGTCTGGCCATTCTCCACTGACCTCTGACATCAAGGCATTTGCACCCACAGAACTGCCGCTCACTGGATATTTTCTCTGTAAACCCTTGAGATGGTTGTGTGTAAAAATGCCAGTAGATCAGCAGTTTCTGAAATACTCAGACCAGCCCGTCTGGCGCCAACAACCATGCCACATTCAAAGTCACTTAAATCACCTTTCTTCCCCCTTCTGATGCTTGGTTTGAACTGCAGCAGTTCGTCTTGATCATGTCTACATGAGTTGCTGTCATGTGATTGGCTGATTAGAAATTTGCATTAACGAGCAGTTGGACAGGTGTACCTAATAAAGTGGCCGATAAATGTGTATATATATATATATATATAAATCTCTTACAGCTGCACTACTATAGGAACGTTTTTATTTTTGAATGTAGAAACATTATTGGTAATGATTATTAACGCTGATTAATATAATATACTCTGCATTTTTAGCCCTAACTAATCTCCTCTGATTGGCTGCTACACGCTTAAGCCCAACAGAAAAGCTTGTGATTGGTTGTAAGGCTCGACGCTCTAAATAAATGAAGCAATCTCATGCTACATGTGCACATCTAACCTAATATTATATTATATGCAGAATTCTGAATAGAGCGTAAAACTTGTTACTGTGTTTTTTGACTGGCTTCCACAGGGAGATAAAGGAGACCAAGGCCTCATGGGTCCTCGTGGATTCAAGGGTCACACGGGTCATAAAGGAGACCAGGTGTGCTTCCTTCATTACAATAATCCTTCATAGCAGAGCAGACTTTATTATTGCTCTCTATGTGAAATCCTGTAATCTTTCTGTTCTTTCAGGGCCCGATGGGTCTCGTCGGTCCTAAAGGAAGCGAGGTAAATTAAAAAGCCTGTCCAACATGCACTCAGTGACTGCATTAAACGCCTGCTGTTTCCTATGAACACCGTGTAATTTTTACACTACTATCTTTCTCTCATCGGTCTGCAGGGAGATCCAGGTGTTCCCGGAGATCCAGGCGTGAAGGGGGATCAGGTTCGCCATATTTATAGAAACATCCCCAGCACGCCTTGTAATTATGGTATTCCAGTTGGTGTACAGTGGTTTGATGGTTTTTAATAATGCTTTACAGGGGCCTACGGGTATTCCTGGAATCAAGGGAGAGGTAAGTGGCACATACCACCATAACACACTCATATGCGCCATATTATTTAGCGTTTAGGTTCTGAAAAAAATGTTAATGTAAAAAAAAAATAACGAATTAAAGAAATTATAATAAATACCTGTAATTTTTATTTAATAATTTAGATTTTTTTTCCAGTTAGTGTATTGATGCAATTACTGCTTTTTATAATACATTGATTTTAACATATAAAGCGGTTCATGGTTCTGCTCCTGATTATATACAGTTGAAGTCAGAATTATTAGCCACCCTGAGGGCTGTTTCGTTAAAGTGGTTTAGAAAAGCGGGAATTAAAGTCAAAAACTTGACTTCAATGAGGCGAACTAAACGGCCACGCTTAATTTAGTTCCATAACAGCAAGTTGTAGATCATTTGATCTAACTAAACTGAGTTCAGATGAAATAATCTAGATAACTGCTCGTGCACATTACTGTTGATAAACACTGAAGGTCGAACACAGATGCGTCGATTATGTTGTATGCTACCATGGCAACGATGAAAGAAAGAGCTCTGAAATGAGACACAGCTATGTTCACAGCGAGTGAGCAGCGTTTGTTTTTAGAGGTCAAACATATAATAATTAATACATAATAATCAAAAACTACGGCTTGTGACAAAGCAAGAGAGGATACGCTCTTACTGCCAATTGTTGTTTGCAATGAAATGTTTTAATGCATTGCAGGCTCACTGTAACATTCAAAATGTGTTTAACGCAAGCACATTAAGTTTAAAATAATGCCTACAAAGAGCCGCACATGCTTTACAATTATATCTTTGTGCATATAGATTATTCAGTACAAAAGCAAAAATTTTTACTTATCTAACAAAAAATAAACTCAAAAATCACAATCCAAAATTAATACATCCAACATAATATGTTAGGGGAAAATAAAAAATAAAAAATAAAATTAATGAACAGGAAAAAAATAATAATATATATATATATATATATATGTAGTTGAAATGTAGCTTAGTTTGTATTTGCTTTGTTTGCAGTGGTGTATATTTACTATGAAGTGACTATAAAGTTATAATCCTTATCAAGAGGTTAAGTGAATTAAAATGTCATCAAATTATAGCAGGTGAATGTTAACATTGTTTTGATTAAGCCAAACTTTGATTAAACCTAAGACTTAGTCTGAGAGTTAACCTGCGCCAGAGCAGCTACTTTCCCAGCATAAGTTGCCAGAGTAATTGAGTTTGAACTATCGTAAATTTGATCTATGAAACCGAGTCTGCCATTAATAAACCTGACTTACCAAAATAAGCCTGGCTTTTTCTGTAAGCTTGGTTTATGGAACAGCCCCCTGAATTATTAGCCCCCGTTTGTTTGCTCCCCAATTTCTGTTTAACGGAGAAAATATATTTTTTAACACATTTCTAAACATAATAGTTTTAATAACTCATCTCTAATAACTGATTTCTTTTATCTTTGCCATGATGACAGTAAATAACATTTTACTGGATTTTTATCAAGACACTTCTATACAGCTTAAAGTGTCATTTAAAGGCTTAACTAGGGTAATTAGGTTAACTAGGCAGAATATGGTAATTAGGCAAGTTATTGTATAACGATGGTTTGTTCGGTAGACTATCAAAAAATAAATAGCTTAAAAGGGGTAATAATTTTGAACTTAAAATGTTTTTTAAAAAATTAAAAAACTGCTTTTATTCTAGCCGAAATAAAACAAATAAGACTTTTTACAGAAGAAAAAATATTATCAGACATACTGTAAACATTTTTTTGCTCTGTTAAACATCATTTAAGAAATATTTAAAAAAGAAAAAAACATCCAAAGGGGGGCTGATCATAAGTACATGATCTGATATCGACATCCACTTCCTCTTGTTATTTACGTTCTGCTTCAGGGCTCATCGTTTCAGCCTCGTTGCAAACTCAGCACCATGGGAGGTAGGGCATTCTCCTACCCTGCACCTAAATTGTGGAATGCTGAAAATTCTTTCAAACTCCCCTTTTTAGTATAACATATTTTATGAGGCTTTCTTTTTTAACTGTAATTTTTTGTATTTTATGTTTTATTGTATATTGACGCTCTTATTAGCACTTTAATATTATCGTGAAAAATATCTAGTAAAATATTATGTACTGTCATCATGGCAAAGATAAAAGAAATCAGTTATTGGAAATTAGTTAGTAAAACTGTTATGCTTGAAAATTCATTATTTCATTTTCATCCACTTTTTCTGAGGCCAGGTCGCTGGGACAGCAGTCTTAGGAAACTGAAAAGGAGTTTAGAAATATGTTGAAAAAAATCTCATCATCTTTGAATTAAACACAATTAAACAGAATTTGGGGGAAATACAGGTTGGTAATAATAATTTAGAAGGGCTAATAATTCAATAAGTAGGCTTCAAAAGTATATGTGAATAAATTATACTGAAGCAATTTTTCTATGTTCTGGGTATAAATGGGCAAATTATTATTGTCAAACATGCTAGGTTTGTTAATAGTATGAAATAGTTAGATTAAAAAAATGACTTTTTCCTAGCAGGATGCCTCTAATGACAACAGGCTTGGAAATGCCATATCTTTCAATTAAAGATATTTTGAAAAACCGGCAGCATATTGTGAACAATTCACAAAACCGTTAATTGTGAAATTTGAAGAACAGTTGAGGATTTTATCTGTCAGTGGCTCTGGCACATCATTAAATATAAGCTAATCAACATATTTTTACTGCCAAGGTTTTCAAGGTGCAGGTGCAGGTGCTTCACATACGCTTGACTGAATCACAGTCTGACTCGCCAGCGTGATCCTACAACATCATCATTGCTGTTATTGACAGACTGACGAGATATTCAGAACACACCTCATTCATTGCTGACAATGATGGCTCAAAATTTTAAATAGATGGATTACAGAGTAACCTTTCATATGAGAAAAGTGCATAATAAATAAAAAGTGTTATTACTATTATTATTTTTTTGGATTAATTAGTTTTAATTACCTTTAATTTACAAGTTAGTAATCAAATATAAAAAAGTTAAGAGTAATTCAGCGTCCATATGTGCGTAGACTAGGGTTGTCACAATACTGCAATTCGGTATCAATTAATACTAAAATTTATAAAACGTTCATTTTCATGTTCTTAAACAGCGCTGAATTGCCATTGTGTTCACATGCTCATCAGAAATGACTGTGATTGGCTGTGAAGGTCATCAGTTCACCGAACGCACCGCTGTTTACTGAGTGTAACCAAAGATAAAGGGAAACTGGAGCGTTTCAAAGCCACTTCGATCAGCTGGTTTGTCTATAAGCTGACCTACGAGTGATCCGCTGATGAATCGTGGCTTTAAAACGCTCCAGTGATTGTGGTTGGTATTGGTCTGTATCTGTGATTACACTCTGTAAACAGCTGTAAGTTCGGTGAACTGATGACCTTCTTGGCCAATCACTGTCATTTCTGTTGAGTACATGAACACAACAGCAAATCAGCGCTGTTTAAGAACTTCAGGAAATACAAATCTAGTTGCATGGCGTGCTTGTTTTTCATCTCTCTCTTTTTTTTTGATTGATGTAAGCGTGGAGAGAAGGGCCAGAGAGGATCTACAGGCGCTGATGGACGTCCAGGACAGCCGGGTCATGAGGGTCTGACTGGACCACAGGGAGCCAGGGGTCTGGAGGGGGAACGAGGACTGGTGGGACCTCCTGGTCCCAGAGGTCTACCTGTCAGTACAGATTCATTACAACATTGACTAGAAAGTACAGCATTTTGTTTCTTTAGAAATGATTTTCGTCCAGTCATTGATGATGTTCTCGATGTGTTTCTAAAAGGGGCCCAAGATCCAAGACGAGAAGATCCGTGAGATTTGTGCAGCTGTTGTTGAAGGTACAACAAGTCATAAAATCAAAATGTACTTCTATTGAAAGAAATATTGCTGTTTTTGATGTACTATTTCACATATATTTAGTATGTGCTCTTAATCTTTAATAAAACAAATAAATTAATTTTTAACACTATTTATACTTGCTATTTATTAACTGGTGTGGGGGCGGGATCAACCTGTCAATCACATGAGACCCACCAACAGCAAAACGCAAACATCGAATCAATTCTTTATGGTCAAAATCAAGTACTGCCCTAAATTTTTCGAGTTCGACAAGCTGTTTCAATCAGATTTCACAAAACCATGCTGCTTTCAACATAAACATCTTTAGAAGTAATAGAACAACTAATCTATATTGTATTGTACCAAACAGAACATTTAGATGCCTACAAGAAGGAACTAGCCAAGAAACCTCTTCCCCTTGGAGCCCCAGGAACTCCGGGAATGATGGGGCCACCTGGACCCCCGGGACCTGCAGGTCCTGCTGGAGAAGCCGGACCAAGAGGAGTCATGGGCCCCAAGGGACCTCAAGGATACTACGGCCTTCCTGGAAAGGCAGGCGCCAAAGGTAATGTTGATTGACTCCAGTCCTTTTATTACAAGTTCATCATATGAACTTGAGAATGTCTTAAGAATGCAGAATTCTTTGTTGTTTTTATTGCCCGTGACTTCTCAGGATCAAACAAGCATGAAATATTGAGTTAAGCTTCATCATGCAAATATGTGGATGAAGTCTGATTCTAGACACTAGTAGACTAGTAGTACAGCAATTGACTCGTTTTGACTAGTAAAGTCAAGTTTATATGTAGCAAGTGGACGATGTTAAATACAAATGTAAATGGGATCTAAATGGTTTAGAGTTTGTTCATTCTCAACTACATCTATTGGTAACGAAGGCATGTTAATAGCAGTTGTAAATAGTAATCTAATTTTGCTCGACACTTGAAAATCAGGCATCAGAGAAAGGTTTCAATATCCCAATTTCAAGAGAAGCATGTGATATGATTGATCGTGGCTGGCCTCTCATCCGTAATCAGCAATAATCCAATCAGATTGATTTAAGCTTACAATAAATAGACCCTACTACCTTATCTTAGTTTTGGAAGAATCCCCCCTTCCACCTTATCTCCTTCTTTTCCTGCCTTTACCAGGGGGAGCTCTCAAGATCTACCTGATCTCAGACCCCCTTATATGCTTATTGACCAGGCGGGAGCCCTGGGCTCAATTTTCTCCTAGCTTAGGGTTCTCTCCCGGGACAGCAAGCCAAACCTGCTCTTAGCATCAAGCAAGATCTAAGTGTGAACTCTTGAAATTATACTATTACCATTTGTTAAGCTTCCTTAAGATCCCATAATGTGCACTACTAATTACTCCAGCAAGAATGAGTCATTTTTATGCTATTTCATAATTGCATTTTGCCTCAAGCGGAATTTACCTGGCTTAAATTGTAAGCACAGAGTAGCTGGGTTTTTAATGCGAAGCAAATCTTTTCAAAGTTTGCAAAAAAGAAAAAATCCTAGATGTAAATAAGTTTGTTAATTAAGTTGTTAGAGCAGCTGGCTGTAGTATTGGTAGCCTAGCAACCTGCAATAAACAAGGCAAGCATAGACATGGAGACAGCTGACTACTGTATTTAATGTTAGCGATGTCAGAGTTTATTTGAAAAATGCTAATTTATTCACATTAATGCTTCTTCACGCAAGTCCAAAACCACTTCAAGCGAGCGTCAAAATATTTTGCAAATGAAGGAATTTTTATTCAAAGGTTTCATCAAGTTCTCGTTTCTAATGCGATACTTCAAAAGATTTCCATCAGCTGCTGGTGTTCTGGTCATTCAAGGGTAGCAGCTTCCAAAATGTTGAGCATTGCAGTTATTTTGTCCTCTAAAGGGGAGGTTGCTGTACAGTGAGTGCAGTCTGCGCTAATTGCCACTGAGTCGAGGAGGAACGCTAGGCTTGCTAATGAGACAGAGATTGAGAAGCAATAACAGGATGATTAGGAAAAGCCCCTGAATGCATCTCAATCTACCACAATTATTCCTGCAGAACCTCCGAGGATGAGAGCATATTTATTGAAGGCTATATATGCAGCTTCAGTGGAAAGTGCTCAATCAAACCTAGCAGGGTGTTTGGTAACATGAAATGTCCTGAAAACCATTATTAGTGATTGTAAATACAGGCCAAAATTCATAGATTTCAGTACTCCTGTATTCTTTTTATTTCCATCATCTAGACTATGTTCACACTTTTTTTTTAAAGTTGTACCTTTAGTATTAATGATAAGATGGAGTGATTTGATTTGTTATGTTCATGTATTTGTGTAGGTGATTCAGGACAAAAAGGTGACAAGGGAGATAATGGAATTGGAATTCCAGGACTTCCTGGAGAACCTGGACCTCAAGGTATGAAAAGCCAAATCTCATCGGCCCTATTTAAGTACCACTACATAGGATGTAGATGCTTTGACTTGTGCAAGTTGTTGATCTGTACAGTTTGGTATGGGTTACCCCAGGGATGTCAAACTCAATTCCTGGAGGGCCGGAGCCCTGCACAGTTTAGTTCCAACCCTAATTAAACATACCTGACCAAAGTAATTGAGTCCTTCAGGCTTGTTTGAAACCTACCAGTAAGTGTGTTGAAGCAGGGTTGGAACTAAACTGTGCAGGGTTGCGGCCCTCCAGGAATTGAGTTTGACATCCCTGGGTTACCCTGATCTATTGCCAATAGTACCCTTACTTGGTAGGTGTAGTGCATGCCAGAAAGTTGCAATTGACTTCTCTTCAATGGCTGGGCAAAGTTGCTGGATATTGGCTGAAACTGGAACATACTATCGTATACAGTGATCCAGAGCAATCCAAAAGATGCTCAATGTGTTACATGTCCAGTGATTATGCTGGCTATGCAAGAACTGGGATATTTTTAGCTTCCACAAATTGCAAACATCCTTGAACCATGTTGTTGTACAATATCATGATGCACCATGAGGTGATGTCCTAGATGAATGGCACAACAATGGGCCTCAGGTATCCCTGTTCACTCAAAATGCGATGAACAACCTGCTGTTGTGTTCATGGTCCATGACATACGCTTGCCTATATCATAACTCCACCATGGACAACTCGAATAACAACGCTGACAAAAGGAAACCGCGTACTCACATGGACCCAGACACACTGTCTGCCATTTACCTTGTACAGTGAAAACCAGGATTCATCTGTGAATAAAACACCTCTTCTAAATCACCAATGCCACTGAATGTGAGCACTTGCCAACTTAAGTTAAAACAGCAAACTGCAGTCAAGTCGAGACTCCAATGAGGACGACAAGCATACATATGAGCTTTCCTGAGACAGTTCCTGCAGAAATTCTTTGGTTATGCAAACCGATCGCTGAGATTCCTGCAGTCAGCATGCCAAGTGCAAACTCCTGCAGTTGCCTCAGAGAATTCAAAAGTGAAAGTCATGGTATAATCACGCACATAACGTGTTCATTCTCAAGCACAGTGAGCAAACAATGGCCATCATTGCTGCTATGATTAAATACCTTTTTAAAGCCTTAATTTACGGGAAAGCAATGTAAAACTTTTTGTAAGACCCCACAAAAAAACTGCAGGTGTACCAAATATAGTGGCTGGTGAGTGTCCATCATATGTTGAATTCATATAGAAATGATTTCTAATTTTATCAATTGTAATTATCTCGAAACAGGACCAGCTGGCAAGCCTGGCATTGGTAAAGATGGTCAGGATGGTGCCAAAGGAGAGCCCGGTGTGAATGGGACCCCAGGAACACCTGGTGCAAGAGGAGCCACTGGCGCACCTGGTCTTTGTGATCCTTCAAACTGCTACAGGCCTCAACCTCTTTATCTGCTTGGTGGCAAAAAGTCTGTCAACATCAAGGGTCCATGAACAGAAAAATAGAAATATCCTAGAAACCTTCATCACCGTCATCAGGAGCTCAGAGTCAGTCCTTTTCCGAAAAACTTGAGACTTCAAACGGCGAGTAAAACAAATGTGACAGTTGTATAGAGACGTACGGATGCAGCTTCTGATGGTGGATCCAATTTACATGGTTTATTGTTGTACCTTGTACATAAACTGGAAGAAAATGTGTTTGTCCTGTCAGATGGTTTACAGTAAATTGCAGAAATAAATTAATTGGAAATTGATGTTTCAGTTCTTGTGCCACAACCTGGTTAAATCAATTGGGAACTAATGTGCAAACCAGTACATGCTATACAATTACATTTCTGCATGTTTATTAATGTTTGCAAAGATCAATGTTAGACATGGTGCCAGACATTAAGCTATGCCAACAGAACGTGCCAACAGAACGTGTGATCTAGCAGGGCAGCCTGGAATAAAAGCTTTTCACCACCATGTGTGCTCCAGTTTATTTATTTAACATAAAAGCAATACTGGCAATACAAAGTTGTAGAAATGGTTCAGACAACTTAAAACAATGAAGAACTAATCCATAGGTGTTCAGCCATGTTCCTGAAAAGACAATGTCCTGCAGATTTTAGCTTTAATACACTTGCCTAGAATTGTCTAGTAAGACCTTAAACAGTTGCTCCAGATGTGTTCCGTTTGTGTTGGAACTAAACTCTGCAGGTCAGTGTACCTCCAGGAACAAGTTTGGACACCTCAGACAACAATGTTCTAGAGATTAAAAAGTTTGATGAGAAAAAGTTCTGGAATCGGATTACGTGTCTCTCTGTGATGGTTCAGTACTTACCAAATTCTGATTTTTCATTGGGATGTAGATTGATCAAGTAAGGTCGACAGCTTGATCAGAGCTGTAACCAGCAGAGATAAAGAGAGGTGTGATGGGCTCTGTAAGACCAGCTGTTCTGCTGCATTTAGTTGAGGTTTAAGGGCCCATATTGGAAGTTTTTCCAGAAAGGCTCTGCAACCTAAAAATTACAATGATTTGAAAGAGAACATGTACAGCAAGCTTGGTTTAATAGACCTTGATCTTCTTGATGTTGTGCAGCGCAAACCTGCACAACATCTTGGTCTCTTGGCCATGTGGGTTTTCAAGGTTCTTTTCATTTTTGCCATTTTTTTATCTGCTTTACCATGTTTAATCAAGCGGTTGTCCACTCTTTTTGCCCGGAGGTCCATTTTTCCAGCAGAGTTTAGCTCAAATGGTGATCAAATGCCAAGGCATGTAACCTCCTAATAACATTAATTAACTTGTTCAGTTGAGTTAGATAATATATGAAACTAGAGTAGCTGGAAAAGTGGACCTCAAAGGTCAAAATTGAGAACTCCTGGATTAGAGGGAGTAGCACTTGTTGTCCTGGAGGAGAGAGAAAACATACTGCCTGGACAAGATACAATTTATATCCAGTGGTAAAAAATGCATAGTGGGGGTGTGGATCAGTTAGAGCAGGGGTGTCCAAACTCGGCCCTGGAGCACCGGTGTCCTGCAGATTTTAGCTCTAACTTGCTCAACACACCTGCAAGGATGTTTCTAGAAAGCCTAGTCAGAGCTTGATTAGCTAGCCCAGGTGTGTCTGATTGGGGTTGGAACTAAACTTTGCAGGACACCGGCCCTTCAAGACCAGGTTTGGACACCCCTGAGTTAGAAGATACAACAGGGTAAAGACTAAGTGTAGGTTTTGTCTGCAATTTGTAGAAGTGGTGTACAAGAAATAAATCAAAAATAATAAATGAGGTGAAGTTGGGTGACCAAGTTATGGTGATCTGTATCACAATGTTTTGTCCAATGGATGGATGAAGTCACAGAAGACAGGAATCCTTGCCTTCATATTTAGGGAACGAGAACAGCAGTACATTCAGGCCTTCTGCCTAGCCACAATGGCTTACAGAAGGGGTGCTCAACACTGTTTCTGGAGATCTACCTTCCTGCAGAGTTCTGATCAAACACACCCGAAGCAATTCATTAGGACCCGAACACCACCTGATAATTACAGGCAAGTGTGTTTGATATGGGTTGCAACTGAAATCTGCAGGAAGGTAGATCTCTACGAACAGGATTGGTCACCCCTGTCTTACAGGAATAACTTGAAAAGAAAAAAGGCAAAGAGGACAGTCAGTTTAATATTCCAAGATGCAGGTTAAATAAATGGATAAAGAGTATAAGTGAGGTACCTTTGTGCCTTGACTCCTGCTGGTAGACTTACAGGTCTTTACCCAGGTAAATCTTCACAATGCTGAACATGAGGATTGAATGCTTCCCCTGATGTGGCATAAATACCACTTAAATAAACAACGTATTAAGCCTTCAGTTAATGCAATTGTACTCACCTTTGTAATTATTTAGCATGCCAGAAGTCTGTAGTATGCAAATCGCTCAACACTATTGCGTACAACACTAAACGAGTTTCTTAGGGGACATTTATACAGTACTATTTTTTTAATTTGGCCTTCAAATGACATGACAACAGCATAAACCTGAGAAAAGGTTTTGAAAATGGTACCAATACAATCTGAAAGGTTTGACCAAACATAATTTAGTCTAAAATGGGCATTGCATAACCAAAACAACAATGGTGCATTTCAAGACTGCAGGCACACAGTGTTTCTTTACAAAATAACATCGCCATCTACTGGCTTGGCATTTATCACTGTGTTTTAGCCATTTTGGTGGACTCATGTATGAAATAGGAATCGTATACCTGTGAAACCTCCAAAACCCGCAAAAGACAAACTGTTTTAATTTTCCATTTATAGTTCATTTTGTCATGGAAAGCAATCCTTATTTGTCATGAATAACATTAATAAGAGCACTCTGTCAACATACCTATGCATGAGATCCTGTAGATCAGGGGTGCCCAAACTTGGTCCTGGAGGGCCAGTGAACCAGCTAATCAAGCTCCTAGGTATACAAGGACTGTTTCTCAATATGCATTCTTCAGTGTTCTTGCGTCCTCAAGTAACGCCATCATCAACTGCCAAAGTTCAGTTCCAAAAGACACGACCGCAAAATCAGGACGCATGAAAGTTCCCGGATGTGTTCATGATAGAGGACGCATCGATGCATACTTGAGTGCAAAACTCACTCGAGAAGTCACTCGAGTTATTATTTTTTTGGCCGAATAAAGGAGGTGGGGAAGCACAGCATTTAATATAGATTTATTATTAAAGTTCAGAGATATAACTTATTAATTTCCGGAGTTTTCCTAAATGAACCAGTGAAAGTAAACATTACAAATCTTTTTAAAGGCATAAACACATTAAGGGTGTTTATTTGCTTTTATTTGTATTGTGCACAGTGGATTTGTAAGATCTTTATGCATAGTATATGTTGTGAAAAGGGGAAAAAACAATAAATCGTTGTATGAATGCTGTAATGTTTAAATAATTTTCTATTTAAAAAACGTGTGAAGGTCATGTGACCACCAAAAAGAAAGCAGCTGAATTCCCGAGTGTTCTTTTGAGGTAACTTGGCAATACCGGTCTTCACAAGAACGAAAGTCTGTTCTCTGCATTCTTGGAATTGATAAGCAGCCAAGAAACATCCAGGAAGGATCCATTGAAGAAGGTTGAACTCGGTCCTCGAGGGCCAGTGTCCTGCATAGTTTAGCTCCAAATTCCTTCAACACACCTTCCTGTAAGTTTTTAGTATATCTAGAAAGAGCCTGATTAGCTGTTTCAGGTGTGTTTAATTGGGTTTGGAACTAAAATATGCAGGACACTTGCTCTCCAGGACTGAGTTTGGACACCCCTGCTGTAGATAATACGTGCATAAACACAAGTGTATGGTCATTTAAAGATAAACACTGACAAAACAATTATAATTCCAAGCTGACTTGGAGGGCAAAAAACGCTTTTATTAACACAATTGTAATTCATCAAACCTTAAGCTCAATGTACAGCATCTATGATGTTGTCAGTTAGCACAAAACAATCATTGCAACTAATTTAAAGACTGTATTTTTGTTAAAGCACTCTAGTTTTCGATATAAAATGTCATGGTCATGACATCAGAGCTTTGCACAGATGGTGCTAAGAGCTTTTTATTAAAGTCCAGAGGAAATAATAGTAAAAGCATCTATTTATTTTCAAGCTATAAATGAGCAAACCCAGCAAATGGTACAAAAACAAAACCTAGTCAATAGAAATGGCGGAATACAGAAGTTAGAGCTAAAATTTTTATTCTGTAGCAAACACAGGATTTCCTAGATTTTAGCACCGAATGTCAGGAGTCTGTTGTAAGTGTAATAACGTAAACAAATTGATAATTCACAGGGAAAAAAACAGGATGTAAAGCTAATTATAAAACCTTACAAATCGAACATAGGATTTGATATGGCCATTGATTTTTTTTATGCCAAGCGTGTTATCATTCTTGTTTCATTCATTTGCAAGAATAAAACTGAATAACACTGTATACGGTATCATAAGCCTTCATAAGCCAATCCATTCTTTATTCCCACACGCTCTCCTCCACACATTCCTAAACCTAATTAAGATTAATCATAGCACCAACAGAATCAGTATAAACAGGAACATTATATCATGCATAAATTATACTATTTTTACATCACCTGCACCTGTAGTTCATTAGAATAATTTAATAATATGAAAAAACAAATACAGTCATTAACGGCTTGAAGAAGCCAATCTTAACATGAGCATACGTCAGATAGCAAGTATATTTGAATAAAGTGGAGGAGAACATCATAGTGCGTAGATAATTATAAAAGCAGCATGAATTTACATAAATTTGCATCAGTAATGAGCTCAGCATTTTAAAATACATCATCTCTTAAAGGCAGGGTAATCAAGAACAATCAATTAAGAAATGATTTGATGAATAAGAACGTAATAAATGCAGAAAATATTTTTTATCAGGGGATTAATAGTCGTGTGAATATAATACTAATGGCTGGTTTATCATCATAACCTATGTAAGCCAATACAGTACCAAAGCTGGTTTTGTATTCAAATATAAAAGATTAATCAACATATTCAAAGTTATTTCAGCCATTTTGCTCAATTTAACTTAAGATCCACTAAAGCCAAACCAACCTCCAACATGAACATGCAAAACGATTAACAGCAAGAGAGACTTTTTGATTGGCTAAAAAAAAAAAAAGCACAGCCACTTCCGTTGTTTCCCTTTTGTTTTACAAATAATTTAGGGACAAATACCAAAAGCAAAGAACTAGAAGGAACAAAAAATAACATAAATGAGTACACCCTCTTTGAAAATGATTCCTCACTGAATGTAGACTATACACTACCTAACAAAAGTCTTGTCGCCTATCCAAGTTTTAGAAACAACAAATATCAAACGACTTCTAGTTAATCATTTGGTATCAAAAGTGGCATATATGAAAAGAAAAGACCATCTTCAACCGTCTTACTCCAGACATGCTCAATAATATTCATGTCTGGTGACTGGTCTGGCCAATCCTGGAGCACCTTGACCTTTGCTTTCAGGAACTTTATTGTGGAGGCTGAAGTATGAGAGGGAGCGCTATCCTGCTGAAGAATTTGCCCTCTCCTGTGGTTTGTAATGTAATGGGCAGCACAAATGTCTTGATACCTCAGGCTGTTGATGTTGCCATCCACTCTGCAGATCTCTCACATGCCCCCCTACTGAATGTAACCCCAAACTATGACTTTTCCTTCACCAAACTTGGCTGATTTCTGTGAGAATCTTGAGTCCATGTGGGTTCCAATTGGTCTTCTGCAGTATTTTTGATGATTAGGATGCAGTTCAACAAATGATTCATCTGAAAAAAAAATCTACCTTCTGCCACTTTTCCAAATGATCAACTAAAAGTCAAGTTATTATTTGTTGCTCTTACAATTAGGATTGACTTTTGTCAGGTAGTGTATATGTTTGGTGTGTTTGATTAAACATGTATATTCAATAAGAGTTACAAGAAAATAAGAGTGTGTCACCTAACATCTTTAGGAGTAGAAGGATAATACATTTACATTTAAATGAGGTGTTAAAAATACAAATTGTCAATAAAATGTAAGGTATTAATGGTTCTCTTGATTTTACCTCTTTAATTTTATTTAATATTTCCCTAACATTTTCATTGGAGTGTACTAATTTTTGAATCATCATCTTAAGTTATTTTGTTAGATTAGTTTTGGCTTTGGTACTGACCAATTTAATGTACAGTAGGTGCTCAACATAAATGAGCACACCCCGTTTTGAAAATGAATATTTTTATCCATTTCTCAGTGAATATAGGTCATATATTTTGGAGCATTTGAACAAAACAGATTTATTTAACAGATATATTTATTAAAATAATATTTTAGTTACTGAACATATATATATTATATATATATAAATTCATGTGAGATATTGGGAAAGAAAATACAAACTACAAAATTTCAACAAAAGTTTACACAAGTTTTGTTTCTCTTGAATTTTGCTCCTTTTAACTTTTATTATTTAATATATTTCCCTAACATATACATTTGAGCTACTAATTTTGGACTGATATCATGGGTTATTTTGTTAGATTAGTTCCAGATTTGGCTTCAGTACTAACTAATCTAATGTATATGCACTAATAAAATATTGTAAAGCTTTCTATAGAACATATTAATTTATTAATATTAATATTAAATGAGAGAATTTTGAGGGGTGTACTCAAATATGTTTGTGAAGTCAGAATTATTAGCCCCCCTTTGAATTTTTTTCTTTTTTAAATATTCCACAATGTATGTTTAAGAGAGCAAGGATATTTTCACAGTATGTCTGATAATATTTTTTCCTCTGGAGAAAGTCTGATTTGTTTTATTTCGGCTAGAATAAAAGCAGTTTTAAAATTTTTAAAACACCATTTTAAAGTCAATATTATTAGCCCCTTTAAGCTATATATATTTTTTCGATTGTCAACAGAACAAACCATTGTTATACAATAACTTGCCTAATTACCCTAACCTGCCTACTTAACCTAATTAACCTAGTTAAGCCTTTAAATGTCACTTTAAGCTGTATAGAAGTATCTTGATAAATATCTAGTCAAATATTATTTACTGTCATCATGGCAAAGATAAAATAAATCAGTTATTAGAAATGAGTTATTAAAACTATTATGTTTAGAAATGTGTTGAAAAAAAATCTTCTCTCTGTTAAACAGAAATTAAGGAAAACATACACAGGGGGGCTAATAATTCAGGGGGGCTGATAATTCTGACTTCAACTGTATATAAACACACACATTAACGCAATGTGATGGAAATGTATATTCACTTTCTATCCTTCAAAAATAAAAATAAAATACAAGCAAAATGTATACGCACAAGTCCTGAAGATACACTGAGGTCTTATTAAAGGAAACAATCAGTCTGTGCAAGAAACGCTTTTCTCAAAAGTAAAAAAAGTCCCCTAAATCTTGGATGGCCTGAGAGTAGCTAACCTTAAAAACTCCTAAACGCTCAATAGCCTTTATGGCATGGATTTCTTCTTGACCTCAATGATGCCCATCAGTTAAAGATTAATTATATTTGTGTTCATGAGCTGAAGAGAGTCTTTCTTCTTTTAGAGTTCTAATTAGCTCACAAGGGAGCAATTTGCAGAAATCGATCTATCTGAACACTCTAGTGGCACAAATAATGCTACTGCACGCTCATGCTAGGACTCGGTGTTCCCAAATCTTCAACGGCAATGCCATTTAAAAAAAAAAGTGCTGCACAAAAACGATTCCAAATACCATTAGAAGCAGCATCAGTGATGTAAAGTTCTGCAGACTTTTTTGGTAATCGTTTATGATAAACGAGGCGACTGAATTGAGCAGCTGCCTTTCAGTTCTCGCAAACTCAAGTTTAATGATTTGAAACAAAAAAGAATGGCCTGATGCAAAGCTACAGAAGTGATAGATCTTACGAAATAGACTAAAAAAAGAGCAGAGATGAATTTCTCCACCACCTCAGGACCTCTATTGATCCTCATTGGCATTTTCTATTGATGGAGTGGACCTGTTCCTTTAGGATCGAGCTCTTCATCAATGAAACTCAAGAAGAGAATACCCCAGCCTTGATAAACACATCCTGGCCTGATGCAGACATCACTAACAACCCATTAACATGCTGATTACTGATTAATGAGCTCAATAAATGGCGTCAGCAGAACTCTAGTGTGAGCTGCGCAACGGCAAGAGATGTCATTATGATGACATGAGGGTCTTTTCTTTTATTACAGGAATCACAAATTCTCATCCTGCTACACCAAAACCCATTAAAAGTCTTAATTTGAGTCATTTAAAAGACTTTAAGCTTAAACGTAATAACTACCCACCCTATATAAAAAAATCATAACCAACTCTGACCGGCAGGACATTTATGAGCTTTTCACACTTAAAAAGGTTAAACGTAGGCTATTTTTAACCCTGGGTTAATATGTTTCAAAATATATGGAGATAGCCGTCAATCCTGGGTAGTTACTTTGCATATGCTATTAGTACATTTGCATATTTACAAGGGTTAATGCATTGATTGGGCAAGTACAGTGTTGTTATCAAAATTATGCTTGCTCATTCACCAAAACCTTTAATCTATAACCTATAATCACTTCTGTGAAAATAAGAAGGGTTACTAATCATTCTGTTCCTTTAAAAGAACATGTGTTGCTATTTTGGGACCCGTTTAAGTTATGGCTTCACTATTAGTAAAGAAGCTGCTACCAAACAGTGTTAAAATTTGGTTTGTTTGTTCATTCTTTCGTTTGTACGTTCAACCAACCAACCAACCAATCAATGGCTCAAATCTCTGCTATTACCTCAGAAATGGCATTTAGGTATTAGCCATGGAGGCTTGGGATGATATGTTAGCATTTAATTAACAAAACTTGAGAAATGTGGTGCTTCATGCCATGAAGCTGCTACCAAACAATGTTAAAATTTGGTTTATTTGTTCATTCGTTTGTACAATCAATCAATCAATTAATCAATTAATCAATCAATCAATCAATCAATCAATCAAATCAAATCAAATCAACCAACCAACCAACCAACCAACCAACCAACGGCTCAAATCTCTGCTATTACCTCAGAAATGGCATTTAAGTATTAGCAATAAAGGCTTGGGATAATATGTTAGCATTTAATTGACAACACTTGAGAAATGTGGTGCTTCATGTCAGGAAGCTGCTACCAAACAGTGTTGAATTTGGTTCGTTTGTTAAGCCGCGGTCACACTGGGCTTTTCTCCCCATAGACTTCCATTCATACGCACGCGAATGCGTCAGACCGGAAACGTAGGGTCATGCGTCAGAGTTTTGCAGGTTGCTGTGGTGCAAAATTCAAGCTTGGTGAACTCTGACCTGTGAAATCGCATCACTTGACTGCGTGAGACTGATTTAGGATCAAAACATGACCTATTTGAACAGAAATTTAAAACATGAAGCAATCGCTCACTTTTTTAATGTCTATTCATCTTGTTTAATCCCGCCCCTTTCGCAGCACCGTACAACAGAATTTCGCAAGTTCAAACTCTAGTGTGACTTTGGCTTAAGTCGTTTGTTTGTTCATTCGTTTGCTCGTTCAACCAACTAACCAATCAATCCATTAACCAACCACCAGCTCAAATCTCTGCTATTACCTCAAAAATGACATTTAGGTATTAGCAATAGAGGCTTGGGATGATATGTTAGCATTTAATTGACAACACTTGAGAAATGTGGTGCATCATGTCATATCAATAATGAATACACAACCTTGGTTGCAATGCAATGGATTAGCCCATTGACAGATATATATATTAAGTTTGATTTATGGGATTGTCTGTAGTAGTATCAAATAGTGTATCGCATAAATATCACCTTAGTATAACAATGTCTTAACACTGTATACATTTAGCACCACTGTTCAGGGTTTTATCCTGCTTTTGAGGTTGACTTCACAACCCAGAGTTGAAAGTACAGCTACAAGTGTGCAACATTACTTAACCCAGAATTAAAAGAGGTTGTATTTTTACCATAGTGAAAAGCCTATCACACATACACACATACATACACAAATATTCACACACCTCTCAGATTCTGGAGATCTCCTGATGTTAGAGATGATCTTCTTGGTTTACTGATTGTCCAAGTTCATAAATAGGTGTTCAGGATTGTGAGGTTGTTTTTAAGTCCCCTTGACGTTTTTGGTGTGAGGTCTTGATGCCAGACTGGCATAGTAGGCACACTGCGAGGGGTCACACTGCCCTGTTGGTCCAGGAGGTCCAGGCTGACCGTGAGGACCAGGATTACCAGGCTCTCCCTGAGCGCCTGCGGCTCCAGGCAGACCATCTTTTCCATCTCCAGGCATACCTGCAGGACCTGTGGTACAAAATATGATCTTGAGACACAAGTAATTTTAAGATTTCACATATTTGATAAATTAATAAATATTTAAAATTCATTCAAATACATGGTTTGTGCCAATAAATCTGAGCATTGATTTCCAACAGGTCTTACCCATGGGCCCAATTGGACCAGGTTCTCCTCTCTGTCCAACACCATCCTCTCCCTTTTCACCCTTTGATCCCCGTTCACCTTTAAAACAGATTAGATTTTTTTAAGGAAATGTTGCAGCATGAATCAACCCAAGTAAAAGTCTAAATGATCTCTGGTACCTTTAGGACCAGAGGGACCTCTTAGTCCTTCTACTCCATTTTGTCCAGGCATTCCAGGCTCTCCAGTAGGACCTTGTCGGCCAGGAGACCCATCTTTACCCGGTGGGCCAGGTGGACCGGGACGGCCAGCAGTGCTCTTGATATGAGCCGGTTGCATTTGAGCCATTAGGTAAGCTAACTTAGCTATGAAAATCAATGGAAAGTTTAGAAAACTGAACAAGAAATCTTCAAGTCAAACATATCTTAACCAAACAAATCTCACCATCCAACTGCTTAGAAAGTTCATCCTGAATGAGCCGCCTCATTTGTTCCAGGGATGGTGTCTCACCCTTAAAATCATCAAAATGATCTTTTAATCCTTCTTATATCACGACAACACGTAATCTATTAAAAACTCTAATTTAGACTTACTCTGAGACCTGGAAGACCGGGTATTCCTGGAGTACCAGGAGGCCCAGCGGGACCCACTTCTCCTGGGGGTCCCGACATGCCCATCATTCCTGTGTGACCTTTCCTGCCAGGAGACCCAGGATTACCTGGAATACCTGGATCACCAACAGGTCCTTTGTCTCCTTTTATTCCATTATCGCCCTGCAGGAACAAGCAAAGTTAGACATGTTCTGATGTGCTTCTAGAGGTAAATGTTAATAGATGGATTTGTGGTTGAATGAATAAATGAAAGAATAGATGGATGAATTTGTGGTTGGAAGGGCAACTGATGGATGGGTGGATGGATAATTGGAAGGATGGATCATGTATCAATGGATGGGTTTATTTGTAGATGGATGACTGGATGAACAGTGTTGAAATTTGTTCAACAAACCAACCAACCAACCAACCAACCAACCAATCAACCAACCAACGTCTCAAATCTCTGCTATTACCTCAGAAATGGCATTTAGGTATTAGCAATGGAGGCTTGGGATGATATGTTAGGATTTAAAGGACAACACTTGATAAATGTGGTGAGTCATGTCATGAAGCTGCTACCAAACAGTGTTGAAATTTGGTTTGTTCGTTCATTCGTTTGTGCATTCAACCAACCAACCAACCAACCAACCAACCAACCAACCAATCAACCAATCAACCAACCAACCAATTACCTCAGAAATGGCCTTTAGATATTAGCAATTGAGGCTGAATGGATGAATGGATGAACAGTTGGATGGATGAATGGATTCTTGGGTAGTTTGAGGGACCGATGGAGGGATGGACGTATGAATTTATAGCTGTAATGAAAGATGGATGTACGGGTGGGTGGGTGCATGAATGGTTGAATGACAGACTGATAGATGAATGGGTAGACTTATGCATGCAAACCTTTTCTCCCTTCTGTCCTCGGTCTCCAGCTTTTCCTAACATGCCCTGTGATAAACACAAGTTTAGCATAAATAATATAAAAAAGTGCTACTAAAATATTAATTTAAAAAGAACCATCACTTACTTGTTTTCCCTCAGGGCCAATTGGTCCAGGCGGACCCTAGAAGAAAGACACAAGTCTAAATATACTTACAGTACTCATGTCTAGGCAGGCAGACAGTGAAAACGCTTCATTTTCACCTATTGGAGACTGCTGTTAGCTTCTACAGAATTACTTGTTTTCACAGGTATGTAATTTGCTAAATATACTGATAAGCAAGAACAACTAAAAAATTATATTAGGCCCAAGCCAACGTTTCAACTCACCGATGGCCCTTTAGGACCTGGGAAGCCTGGTAATCCTGGACTCCCTGCTTCCCCTTTGTGTCCTGGTTGGCCCTAAAACATAGTAAAGCAACATGGTCTTTTACACTAACGAATTATATCACTTGAAAGAGATTTTTTGATATTGATTTCAACTGTAAATCTACAATATGGCCACCCCTTTTGATGTGATGCAATACAACTCACAGGATTTCCCTGAGATCCAGGCTTTCCTGTTGGTCCTTGTTCTCCTGGCTGACCCTAAAAACACACAAAAAATTGACCCAACCAGTATAATAACCGGTAGTGTTTTATTTAGCGATTGAAAAGATTGATGAAATGCATCCTCACAGATTCTCCTCGGGGTCCTCTCATGCCCTCTGGCCCTGGTGGTCCGGAGTTCCCCTGAACAACACAAGCACACCAATTAAAGCCCAGCACCATTTTATTTATGTAGTGACCTCTGCATAGAGAGATGGACAGCAGCTTCACTCACGTCTTTCCCAGGTTGACCCTCACGCCCAGGAACACCCTGCTTCCCCTCTTCACCCTAATATGATATGACAACATTTATTAACAGAAGCCTTGAAGTTTCTGGATGGTTGTTGAAGCACGTACTGTTTAACGTTATTGAAAAAAGTTATATTATGATATTTAGTTTTTCTGCAATATATTTTGCGATAAATACAATTTCACCAGATGACTTGAATACCTTTTTTTATTTCTAATCATTCATATTTTAGGCTAATTAGGATAATTCTGCATAACACAATAATCAAATTACAAACATAGATAAATACAAAAGAGCAAAAAAGTTGTATAGTACTTAGAGCTTGGATCGGGCACAAAAAATGAAACCCGACCATACCCGAGCCCGTGCACCTTGCGTCCGAGCCCGACTCGGTCCGACACATTAGCTGTAACTATGAGCCTGACAATATTTTAATACATGGGCTGTTCAGACATTCTCAACTACAGTTCTGAATTGTTTGAACTACAGAAATTAGTTTAGATTAATCTTAATGAATAATACAACAAGGACGAAGCATGTGAACTGCATTGTTTGTTTATTCAGAATGGATCGTAACAAAAGAGGACATTGAAGGCTGACTATCATCCTTTTTTCCTGCCATGGCAAGCCTGCTTCTTGACAAGTGTCAGTTCATCCTGGAAGTCCCTGTTTTTATGCCTTTTTCACACTGCACGTGCGAGCAGAGCACAAGCAGTGTGAGTTTTTTTTTTTTTGCATCCATTTTAACAAATAAATATTAGAGCTTTCATACTGCATACCGGAGCGTGAGCAGAGCTGAAGCAGCAGTGCCGCGATCAATTAAAGTTACAGTCCATTGATAATGACCAAAAAACACATTGAATGACAGTAAAAAGTAGCAATTTTACCCAATAAATGCATCGATAAGATCCACTGATTTTTCTGCTTCACCTCTGCTTGCGCATGTCGTGTGAATGTGTGCAAGTGGAGGAGATGCTGTTACAGGAGCTAGAGTGTTGCTGCGCATGACACACGTTGGGAGTTGCAACTTTGTAGACCCACTCCTGTTGCTTAGGCTGACTTTGCTAAAATATTTGTATAATATTTCTAATTATGGCATAGCTTTCCACCCAATTAGGCTAATTAAGTAATGACAAAAAAAAAAATGCATGATCACGGCTCGGCCCGAAAATAGTGCCAGGAAATAACGGCTGGTCGGGTGGGGTAAAGTCTGGGCTTAGGCAGAGAATCTAAACTCTAATAATATTCAGACACACAACTTAAATAAGCTTCGTAATCTAAAGCTAAAACATTTTAAGCTCTCTAGAAATGCTTAATAATAATCACAGGTCTTTTAATATGCACATGATAAACTTGTACTACAATATGGGACTACTTTGCAATGACAAACTATTGTTTCTAATCAACTGTAATTACAACTGGACATTGCAAATGCTACGATGTATCTATTGTGGATATGTGTACATTGCGATATCGATACTGAAACGATATATTGTGCAGCCCTACTGTTTAAATTCTGTGGTTCTTCAACTGAATGGGTATGAACATTGTTCGTCACTAACCTTTGACCCTGGTGGTCCAGGCTCTCCTCTGTGACCTTTGAAGCCCTAGAAAAGATTTTAAAAACCATGTATGTTCAGACTTTGGTCTAAAAGCATAGATATCAGATCATAACAATATATTTGTAAGTGAGGCGAAAGAGTCTTGATAGCCCAGCTTTGCACAGAAAATAATATGCAATAAAGGTCTTGTTTGCACCTGGTAATAAGATATGCGTTTTGATATTTGATCCTAATCAGGACACACATCCTCATTTACACCTAGTGTAAAATGTACAAATGAATCTTAATGTCCGGTCTTACAGGATGCAGTGTTTTTATTCACTCACAGGCATTCCTCTGAGTCCGTCTCTCCCTGCCTGTCCTGGTTCTCCCTGTTTACCCTGTAAGCAGGAAAGAGAAAAATCACTATTTTTTTATGTTGATGTTGTTATTTTTGTGTATACTGTACAGAAATAACTATTGTTGGGTTGCTGGCATGCATGCATGCAGAATATCAGACTCATACAGGCTCTCCTGATTCTCCTGGTCTTCCATCCTTTCCAGGTTTACCCATCATGCCCTACATGAAACAAGTAGTATGAGGAACAACTGAAATTGCCATTAAATAAATCAAACAGAGAAGAAAGATATAATTACATGTTCTTTTTTTGGATTTCAAACACTTGTTTTAAACCCACTTATTAAATAATCTAGTTAAACTATATCACATGGTGTTTTTAACACTGATAGTAACACACAATGTTTCTAAATCCCCATATTAGAATGATTTCTGAAGGAATATGTGACACTGAAGACTGCAGTAATGGCTGCTAAAAACACTGTTGCATTACAGTAACAATTTATATATTTTATTTATATTAGCATAAAACAATGTACATTCCTGTGCTTACTATAGTCATCAAATAAGCAGAATAGAGATTTATTTTCAATAGTAGTGTATGCATTCTAAAAATGTCAAGATATATAAAAAAAATATAACACACCATTAGACCTGGCAGACCTGGAGGTCCCTGAATTCCAGTCATTCCTTCTTTACCCTAAAGCACATTAGCATGGCCATCAGTTACTGGAAATCATCCAAAACAATACATATTCAAATTACAGAAGATAACAAAGTAAATGTGCCTTTTCTCCAGGAGGTCCAGGGGTTCCTACAGGTCCAGGGTTTCCATCATTACCCTTTAAATCGAGGAAATAAAGTCAGTACACTGCAATTTTTTGTCTTGTTTCCAGTCCAAATACCTAATAATTCCTAAATCAAGAAGAATTTTCTAGACAAGGTAAACATATTGTCTTGTTTTAAGAAATAATATGCCAAAACTAAGTAAGTTTTTCCTTAAAACAAGCAAAATAATCTGCCAATGGGGTAAGCTAAATAATCTTATGTAAAAAGGAAAAACAAGATTATTTTGCTCACCCCATTGGCAGATTATTTAGCTTGTTTTAAGAAAAAACTCAATTAATTTTGGCATATTATTTCTTAAAACAAGAAAATATGTGTTGCTTGTCTAGAAAATGCTTCTTGATTTTAGAATTTTTAGATATTTGGACTAGAGAGAAGACAAAACAATCTAAGTAAAAAAAGCGTTTTTTGCAGTGTATAGAGTTTTTTTATCCATCTAACTGAAAGTGTTCCTTTATAAAGGTTTTTAAATTTTTAAATGCTCACAGGTTGACCCATGGCTCCTGCGGCACCTGGATAACCAGGAGGTCCTGGGGCACCCTGGATAAATCCAAATCAACAGTATGTCAAAAAGACTAACAAAACAAACTTAAATATGTTCTGAAAGTAGTAGGTTGTTGTGAGTACCTTTTCACCCTTATCTCCAGGTGTGCCTGCAGGTCCTCTGTCACCTTTGACCCCCTGTAACAGAACCCAAATTATTCATTATTAAATGTAGACTTTTGTTTTATGTGTGTAAATACAGTATAATCTAGATTCTAACCTTGGCTCCATCACTACCAGGTGGTCCTGCAGGTCCCGTTGGTCCAGTAGCACCCTGCAAGGGTCATTCATTTAACCCCAATTAAATATTTTCTAGTTTACATATTTAACAGGTTGTAAGATGAATAAATGACACTTGATTTCAGTCCACTCACATTTTAAAATTAAGATTAAACAAGGAAGAAGAAGATTCTCACCGCATATCCATCCTGTCCGTTTTTCCCTGGTGGTCCAGAATGACCTTTGTCACCCGGAGGTCCTGGAATACCTGGTTGTCCAGGTGGCCCAGCAGGACAATCTGAACACACACCCTGAAAAAGAGAAAAGGCAAAGCCACAACATTACCAATAATAGAAAGCCAAGAAATAACAAAATAAGCAGCACTATTTCTGTTTACAAATTTGAATATTGAATATTGGATCAATAATGGCAAACGGCATATTAACTTTTATGCTGTAATAAAGATTTAACGTAACTGTCCTATCAAATCAAGCATAAAGTTAGCTGCAAACTTTACAAGTACTTTCTTTACTTTCCAGTTTACAAAAGAACCTTCAGATCCAGATGTATTTTCCTTTAATATGTCTCATACACCTAATTTATCTATCTATTCATTACATTTTAAACTGTATTATATCCTAAATAGTTGTGTTACATTAGTGGGATGGATGGAGAGATGGGTGGATGCATGGTGAGAAGGATAATTGGATGAATGAATGGATCAATGCATGGATGGATGAATGGAGCTGGGGAAAGGACAGGTATGGATGGATGCTGAATGTTTATGTCGCACTGAGGTAAAGAGCTGACTTGTTTTCATTGGTAGGAAGAATGGACAGATGAATTGATAAATGAATGGATGATATTATGGCTGGATGGATGGGTGCTGATACCTTCAGGTTTAGATCAGAAAGGTCTGCAGCTTTTCCCTGGAAAACAAAATCGGGTAAAAAACTTATATGAGATTCATAATCCAAGCATACGCTGCATAATTCATCATCAGCAGGTGAATATTAATCAATCTCTACAGGATTTGGCAAGAAATATCTGTGGCCTAAAATGCCTTTTATTTCAACTTATGGAATTATCTGCTATCAAAACCCACAAAAATATTGGACTTTTTTATCCCAAAAAACACTTGCAACATTCTGAAGGGGCTGATTAATAGTGTCAACTTAATTGATGACTTTTTTAATTGACACACAGGTATCACTCACTGGTTCTCCAGGGGAGCCCTTCTCTCCAGGTCTTCCAGGTATACCCTAAAGGTAGACACAAACCCACACACATAAATTATGACAGCTGCTGAACCTCACCACATTTAAATCTTGTTTGACACTAAATGACACCGTATTCTCAAGACTACTCAACTGTGATCCACAGGAGCGCAGTGACACTCAACATATTACCATTGTACAGGTGCAGAATATGATGAATCTGCATCTGCAGAAACTTTTTTGAGCCCAATCTATTTATTTACTTTTGTAAATGTGTGGAAATATATTTATTCATTTATTTATTAAATGAATGTAGTCATATTATTGGATAATAAGCAAATCTTTTAATAATTTATGTACAATAAAGTGTGTAAAGTTATATTATCTTTTAGTAGATATGATTTACAAGAGACTTAGGCCCAATCCCAATTCTACCCCTTAGCCCTTCCCCTTACCCCTCGTTTTGAGTGTTCATTTCAAGGGGCAGTGGTGTTCCAATTCTCTTTAGCTTGAAGGTGTAGGGCTTAGGGCAAGGGGTATACACCCCTTCCAACGAAGATTTTTTAGGAGCACACTCGAAACCAAGGGGTGAAAAAAATTCCCAGAATACACCTGCCACAACAGCAGTATTGCTGAACCCGGAAGTAAGGAGATCCACAAATGAGTATTTTTTGTCATTAGTACGAATTTTTACGACAAACAAACATGTTTTAATATATTCATAACCGCGTTTGTGTTTTACCGTCATGCTTTAAATTTTTTTATAAATAAATAATAAAAATAATTAAATAAATAAATCACTAAATTTTGCAATCTATAATCCATAATCATAACTCCTGTACAGCAGTCCCACAACATTCTGACACCCAATGACACTCAAATACCCTGTCAGAAAAGTCTAGTGCCTGAGAATGAGCTTTTTACAGTGTCTGCTACAATGTTAATGTTGTTTTCGTGTGTTTACATAGATGAATACGGCCACTGTGTAAATACACAATACAGTTATGATCTTATTGTCACATTAGATCGTTATGATAACATGATATATGCCTTTAGTGATTTCCTGAAGATAAATACCAAAAAATAACACAACGGGAATAACTACAGCAGTCGCAATCGTCTGATCTCATATGAAGCAAGAGATCGCGATGACATCTGATGATGTGTGCAGTGTTGAAGTGCTGTCCCAATTCTTAGGGGTAAGTTTTGAAGCCCTTCCTCTTAACCCTCGGTTGTAAGGGCCAAGGGGAAATGGAAGGGGTACAAAAATAAAATTGGGATTTGGCCTTACTGTAGCTTTGTTTACCAAACAAGTGAAATAATTGGATTAAACGTGTTCTATTAAAACACAAATTCTCCAGTATTTCCACTGACCACAGTTTCAGTTTAGCTCTTAGCTTCTAACGCTACATTGCACTTGGATCGCCCCAATTAAAATCAAAATAAATCCTACATTATGTCCAGCTGGTCCCTGTGCTCCGGCCACTCCCGGGGGTCCTCTCAAACCCTGAATATCAAACATGACGTGTCACATTAGGGCATTTCTATGAGCATCTGTTTCAATTGAAACTGAGATAAACATGTGCAGATCATTTACCGCTGCTCCCGGTGGTCCCGCAGGTCCTGGAGGCCCCTAAAGAGAGATGCAGAATATCAATCAACTATAAGCATAATGAAATGTCTCTCACTTCAAATCCATACAGTAAAAGACATTGAATAGGGTCAGAAAAGTTGGAAAAGCTTCTGCATAATTAGTACATGCAGGATACTTTTAATAACACACTTGTGTTTGTAAATATGCATGTTTGTACAGGTATGTGTATATGCCATATGTTAGCATTATTGGCTTCAAACCCTTTTTCATAGTAACAACAGTTAGTTTTTGGTCTTATGGCATTTTTTTAACAATATGACCAATGATGATGAGAAAATTACTGTTTTGATTAAATGGTGTGTGTGTGTGTGTGTGTGTGTGTGTGTGTGTGTGTGTGTGTGTGCATGCGTGCGTGCGTGCGTGCGTGCGCGCGCGTGCGTGCGTGTACCTGAGATCCAGGGCTTCCCTCTCCTGGTGGTCCTCTGCTTCCTGGCATTCCTTGCATCCCCTGATTACCGGGCAAACCCTAATACAGAAAATATAAAGGAATAAACATGAAGACGTAAATATAACACTACCTTACTGTATAACAGGGCTTCTGCTGATCTGTCTGTCTGTCTATCCATCTACTCATGGAAAAGTCTGAGGTCAGTAAGAGCTTAAGATGAAATGTTTGTGTTTTGAGCATTTATTTGATTAACGTACACTAACAGCGTAATACCAATAAATGTTAATGTGATTCTAAAGCTGGTTATATAAGTAACTATAATTCAATAGCTTTCTTTTTTAGCATATTACAACTCATGTAAAGCTGAATCTTCAGAATCATTACTCTAATGTCACATTACCCTGATAGAACTATAAAGGTACTAATAAACAATGTCTGTGTACTCACGGTGTATAAATATTGTGTACATATATAAATAAAATAATAATTTATAAATACAAATAAACATTTTCTCAAATCTATACATGTAAGTATGTTTTATATGTATACTAAACAAATGCACAGTAAACACACACACACACACACACACACACACACACACACACACACACACACACACACACACACACACACACACACACACA
>CAIGQZ010000253.1:7692629-7707940 GCA_903798205.1 Danio tinwini
ATATATATATATAAATAAATCCACACATAAATGAAATGCCCCTAGGGAGCTCACAAGAGCTTATGATGAAAAATAAGCAGAAAGACCTTGCTGACAGAAGACAAAATTGAGTGTCTTTCTTTGAACAAGAAAACTATTGTAGAATTGGTCTCATTACCCTCAGTCCGGGAGGTCCGGCTATACCTGGAGGTCCTGCATCTCCCTGTAATTCAACAATAACAGATTACTATTGTTATGCCAGTTTCACTTTCCACTTTTTATAATATTCATTCGACTTCCTCTTTCACAAACTCTTTTTTACGAAAAAATATTTTAATTAAAGTTTTTTTAAGTCGTACAATAGCTTTCTGACACAAACAGAAATAAACGTGAGCCATGATTTACTGATAAACACCATTTCAGTAAATCATGATGATGATACGGCAAATAAAATGTAGAAGGAATGATTGCATTTCATCCACTTGATAAACACGCATTAGAAAGCAAGTATCTCTGTTAGACAGACTCCAGATGTGAGTCTAGCTGTAGAAAAAGAAAGCAGCAGTAGCTATAAAACAATCCCAGTTCCCTCTTTAACACCTGCAGTCCTGGTGCTGTTGACTCATTACTTTAATGTGTGGTAGTTTTATGCTTCACTTTTCACTGCGTTTAACCACAATCAGCGAATATAAATGGAAAATGTTAGCATAAACAACTTTCAGATTCTCCAGTGCATGGGGATGTAAACACAACATGATGCTTATTAAACGCTCAAGGGTGGAAAACTGTAAAACGTGAATGAAACAAAATGCCTGATCTTTGCTTTTAAACCTAACTGTTTGCTCGTTCTGAGAATTCACACTGAACATTTGCATTAAAGTCACAACAGTAACACTATTAAAAAGTATAATCGTTGTTATCAAATGGATGAATTCTCTAGAGAAATGCATTACCTTATCTCCCTCTTTGCCTTTTCCTGGCAAACCAATTTCTCCTCTTAAACCAGGCTCACCAGTTGGACCACGGGGTCCAGGAGGACCATCTTTACCTCCATCTCCCTGGTAATAAGATCAGTTATTAATAGGGTGAATTATTGTTATGATTACTGTTAATTGTCTATGAGTTACAAAAACAAAAATATAATTAAATAAGTTATTTAAACGAAAATAAAAATTTAAATCCAACTAATTGGATATCCAAACATCAACACAGCTAGACATCCCTTTTGCGAGACTGTTTTTATATAGAATAAATATTATTATTACTATTATTCATACCTTATCTCCTTTGTGACCAGCAATACCAGGTGGGCCAATGCTGCCTGGAATACCCTGAAAAACACACACACACGCACGCACGCACGCACGCACGCACGCACACACGCACGCACACGCACGCACACACACACACACACACACACACACACACACACACACACACACAATGGGAATATTTAGCAATAAAATGTAAATTATTGACATTAGCCTAACCCTAGACCCAAATCAAAGGGTCTAGTTATGAAATGAAAACAAATCAAATGTATTCCTTTACAAATCTTAATTTATTGTAATAATATTGTTAGTTTTTAATAGTTAAAACTTTTTTCAAAATACAAAGACCCCTAAAAATGACAAAATCAAAATAAAAGACCCCTCATTTTATTCTGAAATCAGAAATAATTGTATTTCCTGAAAGGAAAAGGACGATCATTGTAATCAGATCCAAGAGATTTCTGGAGTGACTGCAGTTCTGCCCACGGAGTGGCAAAAAGACTGTGGGGCAGCATTTGTGTATAGCGTGAAACAACTAAGATGTGGAAAATGTTTTGTGTGATCAACTGTATCCACAGATTCAACAAGAATTTGACTATTTTATTTACTTTTCAAAGGTTTCACCATTCAGTATTAGAATCAGAATCAGAAAGAGTTTTATTGCCGGGTATGTTCACACATACGAGGAATTTGTTTTGGTGACAGAGCTTCTACAGTGCAACAGATTTACAGAGACAGGACAAAAAAACAGATAATAAATATATTTAAAAGAAAATAAGTAAGTAGTGAATGCAAATGTACAAATTGACAAGTGTATGTACAGCTATATTACTATATACAACATTATATGTGCAGCTGTTATGTGCAAATTGTCATGTAAAGTGTGTTGTTAAATAAGTGTAAATGTGTATAAAGTGTATAACAGGTAGTGATGTTGGTTCCACAATTACTATCATCAAGTGTTCATGAGATGGATTGCCTGAGGGAAGAAACTGTTTCTGTGTCAGGCTGTTCTGGTGCGCAGTGCTCTGTAGTGTCGACCAGAAGGTAAAAGTTCAAAGAGGCAGTGTGCTGGGTGTGAGCAGGCCAGAGTGATTTTAGCAGGCCTTCTGCTCGCTCTGGATAAGTACAGTTCTTGGACAGTAGGGAGGATTGTACCAATGATTCGCTCAGCAGTTCAAACTATTCGACGTAGTCTTTGATCGGATTTGGAAGCTGAGCTAAACCAGACAGTTATTAATTTGCAGATGACTGATTCAATGATGGAGGTGTAGAACTGTTTTAGCAGCTCCTTTGAAAGGGTTGAACCTCCTCAGCTTACAAAGAAAGTACAGCCTCTGTTGAGCTTTTTTTGACAATGTAGTCATTGTCAAAAAAGCTCAACAGAGGCTGTACTTTCTTCATATTATGTGTAAAGTCAGTTGTCAGTCAAAACAATCAATTATAATTCAGTATATGTGGGGCAAATAATCTTAAGTTAAAGTAGGCAGGACGGTTTTTCAAGTAGTGCTACACAAACCATAGCAAAATAGATCTGATAGCTTAGGTTAGTGTTTAAAAACTTGATTGACACGGGCTTATATGTATTGCTTATACTGTAAATTTTTTTAACTTAGGAAAAGACGCCTCTCAAATGGAGAATGAAGTCGCATGCATTGCTCAGGTGTGATTTTTCACAGACTTCAACAGAATGTAAAAATCTTAATGGTTCTGTGGGTCTTGTCTATCAAATCTGATCTTCATTTTGTACCTCTATTGGATTCAGGTGATTGGCTGGGCCATTCTACAGCTTGATTTTCTTTCTCTGAAAGCATTTGAGAGTTTCCTTGGCTGTGTTTTGGATTCTGTCTTGCTGAAATGTCCACCCTGCTTTTATCTTTATCCTCGTGCTAATGTAGATGTTGGACTGAAGCAGAGGATATTAACTAACAATGACGAAGGGCAGAGGGTTGCTGAAGAACTATTGAGAGTTTCAGCTGCTGTCTGGGCTTTTCATGCTTTTGTACACTTCCCTTTCTTCAAGTATTCAATGCTTTTTTCCTTTGTAATTTCATTTTATTACACATAACTTAATTTGTAAACTAATTTGATTTGTTTTCTTTTTATATATGTATTTCTTTGGTTGTTACCAACATTAAGTGAAAATTTCGGCATCTTTAGAAATATGTTTTCTGCAAAAAATGGTGACCTGTTCAATACTTATTTCCCCCACTAAATCTTTCTTGACACAGAGTTTGTATTTTGGATGTCAAAAAAAGGCAAGGATTTATTTAAGAACTTACCACATTCCCTGGCAGCCCTCGGGACCCCTGAGGGCCCATCAATCCAGGCGGACCCTAAAAACATTAAAAGTTGTGACAGTGAAAAGTTATGATAACAACAACAAAAAAACATCATGTGAGAGAGGAAGACAAACTCACTGGGTCTCCGTGTCTGCCTGGCTCTCCTTTATCACCAGCTTCACCCTTAGGGCCCTGAGCACATAAACAACACCTCAGACACACAAGAAACATCTTAATTGCTCTAACAATTCTCATACATGACTGGAATATGAATAATAAGGACTATGAGTACAGTGATCATCATATTGAGCTCATGTGAAAGACAGATGGGTTTTTCACTTTATGTTTTTATACTCAAATACTATTTTAAATTCCCTTTGTATGCATTTTTAAAAAATGAGCATGTGAACTAATAGGACAACACTTACACAGCTGACCTTTGCGAATATGTTTAACCACATAACACGTATCGATGAGCTCTGATTTTCACGGTTCACTGTGGAACTTTTCAGGGTGTGAACGTTTCAGTGCACTAGATTTTTGAGAGTGAGACAGCATTAAAAATGGCTGGGGACCTGCACTAACTACCTCACTAACATGAGTGCTGATTGAGATAGCATAGCATACATAGCTAACATAAATCACAACCTAATAATATATACAATTTTATACAACAGTTCTGTCTGGTTCTCGAATCTGACTGGCTGATAGCCGTGCGATAGTCTGCAATAGCAGCACTCATACAGCCTCTTCGCCCTTATGTATTGCTTCGCCCACATAAATTGTCAGCAGGTCAATAAACTCACTACAGTTTGACAAATATTGCTGCTGTTGGACAACATAATGTACTTTTGAGGCTTCTTTAGGTTAGGCTGTAGTTGTTTAGATTGCAACTATATAGTTTATTTATTAGGATAGTGGCTTAAATATTTATAATTTCGGAGATTCAGCATGTCAAAAGGAAAAAAAAATACTCAGCATAAGTTTCAAACTACAGCTGATCAAATCATTGTAAATCAGGTAAGTGACATTCTAGGTCTGTCTTTGTACACTCTCAGAAATAAAGGTACAGGAGCTGTCTCTGGGGCAGTACCTTTTCAAAAGATACATATTTGTACCCAAAGAGTCCACAATGGTACCTCTAAGGTGCATATTAGTACCCAAATGTACCTAAAAAGTACCTTCGAGGTACCATTATGGACCCCTTCAGGTACAAATATGTACCTTTTGAAAAGGTACTGCCCCAGAGACAGCTCCTGTACCTTTATATCTGATAGTGCAGTGCTTTATTTATACCATATGAATCTAGTAGTGTTTGCTTTGCTTTGGCTTTTTTGGGGTTAATTATTGTGGTAGCTCGATTGCAACAGAGAAATACTGGGAAATCTCTGTAGACTGATGGCATTTCATGCCGTTCAGCCTTATAATCTTAAAATGTGAGCAAAATCACCTGTTCTGTCATCACTTCAGATATTACGCTAGAAAATCATTCAAATACTAGCTCTAAAGCAGAGATGCCCAAAGTAGGGCCTGCAGGCCAAAATTGGCTTTTCGATTTCGCCCACCATCCCATCTGAGGTGAGTGAGTATGATGGAGAGGGTTAAGGAATCTCTGTGTTGCCTTTTACCAAAGAGATCGTCATTTCTAATTTGATGTAACTTCTTTGTTTGTTTTATTGCAGAGCTACAAAAAAGCAAACTGAAATTAAACGTTTCAATTAAATGTTGTAAATGAATCTGATTTTAGAAAATGTAAATACTGTCATTTGATGGATAGAGGACTATGCAGAAGACATCGGTGAGCAAATAAAGACGACAAAAATATTTGTAATTCCTTTATAAATGAGATTGGTTTGTTTTTACTATAATAAGTTTATTATAAAATGTAAACAAAATAAAATACTAGCTAATATAAAGCAAAGTTTTCTAGTCATTTTTAAATATTGTTAAATAAATTAGGAAATTACCCATGACAACTATATTTAACTTTAGCCCACTAGCCTCAATTAAGTTGGGTTTTTGGCCCTTCATAAGAAAAGTTTTGGGCACACCTGCTCTAAAGGGACGTTGGTGAATTAGCTACGGTTTCTGCTGTTCTGACAGTCAGCTGCAGATGTGAATGACTGGTGGGAAGAAAGTAGTTCTTATTACAAAAGGATTTTTGAGACTCTCCGTGCTTGATTTTCTTATTTATATATACGATTATGCTGTTAAACTGTTGTATAAACGCAATATCACACTCGTAGCAGTGCGATGTGGTTGTATATCAGCCGGGGCATTAAGGCACTCTGCCTGCAGCCTCGAGCCAGTGCACATCTCGCACTGTTACAGTCATTTGTATATGCCTGTATGTTTTGCTTGTTTATGTGCGCTCTCTCTCTCTTTCTCTCTCGCTCGCTCCCTCTCTCTCTTTGTGTCAATTCTTAGGATCGCCTACTCCAGCATTCTATTCATCAGTGAATTCGTCAATCTTTATTACATCCTCTGACGTCATCACTTCGCTGCCAATCAGGATGGGAGCTTAAAGTTTTAAGGGACGCGAGAGGGGAAGCTTTCTCTCTTGTTAGCTTTCTCATGCTTGCCTTTTTGTGTGTGTTTTGTGCTATGATGTTGATGTAAATTTAGAGTTTTGATTTTGGTCTTGTTTTTTGGTCGCTGTTACCGTCTTGTATGTGTGTACTTGACGATCATCTGATCTCGGGTGTCAGCCCTCCCCTGGAAATCTAGCAGATTAGATGTCACGTGACATGCACCTCGCATCATGCAGAAAGCTCCACTGTCTAAACACACTAGTTTAGAAGTGAGCATCACCCGCTCTGTATTTTTGGTTAGAAGAGTAGTTTTAGTTATAGCGTGCAAACGCTGAAGATGTTTTGTTTGTTTATTTAGTATTAGATAGTTTAGAGGGTAAATTTCAGCTAGTTTTTGTGGGTTTTTGTTATAGTTTTTTTTATTTGGCGCCACTTAATTCTCGTTTCCCCATCCATAATATACATTGATTGATTTATTTTCTTTTGTGAGATCTTGTATATAATATTTTTGCTGTTTTACTTTTCACTTTTGTAAATAAATTCACTTATTTTTGCAGTATTTTGGTTGTCGTTTTGCTATTTTTCCACCAACTCACCACAAAATTCAATTACATCAAATGTTACCTCTTTTAACCCCTAAAGCAGGGCTTAATTTGTGCCGGAACATGCTGGATCCGGATCCGGTACCTCTGAAATCTGATCCGGCACCTCATTATACCGATCCCCTCCTCAACTGCCTTTCTCCCCCATCCGCTGTTCACTTTCGCTTTCTTCCGCGACTCCCCAACCCTCTTCAATGTCGTCCGAGACACCCCCGCCCTGCTTACTTTTACCCTCAACCCCCCCTCAATCGCCACGTGGGCACACCTCTCCATCCTCGGGTAATATGCTGGATCCGTTACCCTGACCTGTTCCGGGACCTCAAAATTCACAAATTAAGCACTGCCCTAGAGCCAAACTTTACAGTCATAACATTTAAATGGGGGCTCGTCCGGGATATCTTTTTAATAAAAGAAACCTTAAATGGTGATAATTCTGTGTTTGGTGGTGGCAATTGGCGTTAGTTTATGTATTGCACATTATAGATGTATGCGGAAGGGTATCGCAATCGCGTTGTGTCAATATACAGCCATATCACACTGCTACTCGTGTGATATTGCTCATATAACCTAATGCAAATCTATTGCATAAAAACAAAACAGGGACTTTTTAAAAAAGTGTTTGTGGTTTACCACAGTTCCTGGTTGTCCTCTGAAACCTTGCTCTCCAGGAAGTCCTCTTTGACCCTGGAAATATCAGATATTGTGACAGTTACTATATTCATGTTAACAGTTACTAAAGTCAGAACTCATGCCTATAAAGTGTACAGTGTGTGATATTTTGTTCTGTTCTAGTATACTTTACTGCCATGTTGACTTTGTAATTTCCTTTCCCAAAGTTTAATACAGAAATCTGAAACTTGGCTCTCTTTTAATATGAAGTCAAGCAGTTTCTCTGACAGGAATGATTGCGTTTGGCTGAACTAGTAAGAAATGCAGTAATTCAACATGAGATTTCTCATTTCACACTAATAATTTCAGGTGAGAGTAGATACATCATTGTAACAAGCTTGTCTGTGTTTGTGTAAATGATGCATCGCATGGGGACTGGACTATTATATAAGAGATTCTTGAATTCAGCCTCTGAAATAAATAGAATAATGCATTCAACTGCATAAATATAACTTTTTTAATGTGTATAATGTGTGTGCATATGTATGGAGTGTATCATGTCTGTATATGTATTGAGTGTATCATGTGTCCATATATATATTCATAACAAATTGTTTGGCCATTTCTCTATATTAGTCCATGATTTTTCTTATGAAATTGCATGCTTTAAATACAGCAAATTATTTTCAATATTAGAAAAGTGGTTTTAAAAACAGCCAATGTTACAATATAATATAATATAAAATAATATAATATAATTTAATATAATATAATGTAATATAAGTGAACTATAATAGTAATAATAATAATACAATAATTAATAATAATAATAATAAAGCTTAATATAATATAATATAATATAATATAACATAAGTGAACTATAATATTATAATAAATAGTAATATTATATTAATAATATTAGAGTTTAATATAATATAATATAATATAATACAGAAAGTGAGTGACCTTATGCAGATTAATATTTATAAAATGATGTGCTTTTATTAAGAGATAAAATATTCAAAATAAATGAGAACAGTTTAACAATAACTATATTCATAACATATTGTTTGGCCATTTCTCCATATTAATGCACTGATCTTTTTACATTTTTTTATAGCTTTAAGCAAAAAAATCATAGTTCATAGTTCAGATAAAAAATTAATATGATAAAACTACAGCAAATTATTACAATAGTACTTTTAAAGGTAACCAACAATATAATATAATATAATATAATATAAGTGACCTATAATTATACTATAACTGTAAAAAAAAACATAAAATACATATAATATGCTCAAACCACAGTAATATTAATTTCAATATTAAAATAGTGTTTTTTAAAGGTAGCCAACAGAGGCACATAATAAAAGTTGATAGGCTACGACACGGCCGACCTTCAGGTTTAATAATATTCCCTTACGCAACACTGAATCCCTTAACATCTCCTGTCAGACAGTGTGTAAAACACTCCAGGTGGCTGTTCTGTAAATCAAAAGCATGCATATTGCTCCCTTGAAAGTGGATTTGCCTAGTGATTCTTCAGACTGACAGCAGACTTCATTATGGATGCAGTAGTGAGAGCAACATGCTGCTGGAGATTAACATTTTGAGATGCATGCAAACCTGACTCTCTACTGCCCTCTTATGGTGGATCGAACAATCTGCAAGAGTTGCTTCAATATAATAAAATAAACGTGGAAGTGCTGGAAAATAATAAAATCTCACCATGTCACCTGGCTTTCCTTGATCTCCTTTCTCTCCCTTCTCTCCTGGTTTACCCTGAAAATCAGACAACAGCAGTGAAGTGTAAAACAAACAAAATATGATAAAGGATTTCAACCTGAAGTCATAAATGAAACTTTGGGCTCTATTTTAACGATATAAGTGCATAATCTAAAGCACATGGTGCCAAAGCATTAAGAGCTTGTGCGAAACCACTTTTGCTTTTTTAATAATGTTAAAATACGCTCTGCACCCTGGCACATGGTCTAACAGGGTTGTGCTTATTCTCTTAATGAGTTATGAGTGTGTTTTGAGCATAAGGTGCATCAAAACCAATCAGAGTCTCATATCTCATTCCCTTTAACAGTTGTCACACCATGGCGCTTTTGCTATTTACATGGCGGACTTTGTAAGTGGAAAAACTGAACTCTTCACTAGCGAGAAAACAGTTCAACAGACCATCTGCAGCGCGAGGATAAAGAACAAACCTCCTCCATTCGGCCTCTTCACTTTCTCTTTAATTTACTCTTTACTTTACTCCTTTACTATTTATGGAGTAAGGAAACGGTTTTGTACGCTCCTCTGAAGACATCCATTAGCCTACATATTTAATTTAGTTTGTTAAGCGCAAAGATTTGTTTTAAAACCATTTCTAAATTCAGTTCTAATTTCCAGCAAAAGAATAAATGAACAATAATAATGAAGAGTGGTGAAAAAACTGAGTTATATCCAAACACACGTCCTGTTCATATGCCCCATATGGTGATGCAGACATCTCCAAAAACCAATATAAATATGCATATAATAAATAGTACGGCTAATAATAATAACATTACACAAATGCAAATTGTCTTGAATAAACTCAGCACTGGACTTTACACCAGCTTTTAGTTGGTCAACGGCACGGCCTATTTCAGTTCCTCAACATAGCAACGCACCAACAATGCACTTTAACACACCTCCTTTCTAGACCAGCACACCCATGAGTCCACAAAGTGGCGCAAATGGATTTGGTATTTAAACAACGTGGCGCAAAATGTGAATATTGCAGTTGCGCTGGTCTGAAAATAGCAACAAATCGCACCAAACACGTTTTGCACCTTTTTGTGCCAGATGTATCACTATAAACTTCCATGTGAAGCTGCTTTGGCACAATCTACATTGCATAAGCGCTATACAAATAAAGATGAATTGAATTGAATGTATGACACAGCTCATTAAGTTAATTCTATTTTTGCTTCTTAAAAAAAGGAACTGACTAAACTGGGGTTTTGTTTTTAAACAATCATATCGCAGTTAATGCTTTAAACTACATGGGAAGACATATTATTTGCTTATTATTATATGTATATAATATAAATACAGTTGAAGTCAGAATTATTAGGCCACCTTTGAATTTTATTTTCTTTTTTAAATATTTTCCAAATGATATTTAACAGAACAAGGAAATTTTCACAGTGTGTCTGATAATATTTATTCTTCTGGAGAAAGTCTTATTTGTTTTATTTCGGCTAGAATAAATGCAGTTTTACATTTTATAAAACCATTTTAAGGTCAAAATTATTAGCCCCTTTAAGCTATATTTTTTTCCTGATTGTCTACAGAACAAACCATCGTTATACAATAACTTGTGTGATTATTCTAACCTGCCTAGTTAACCTAATTAACCCAGTTAAGCCTTTAAATGTCACTTGAAGCTGTATAGAAGTTGCTTAAAAATATCTAGTAAAATATTATTTACTGTCATCACGGCAAAGATAAAATAAATCAGTTATTAGAAATGAGTTATTAAAACTATTATATTTAGAAATGTGTTGAAAAAAATCTCTCCGCTAAACAGAAATTGGGAAAAAATAAACAAGGGGGCTAATAATTTAGGGGGGCTAATAATTCTGACTTCAACTGTATGTATATATAATGTATATTCATTCTAAATATATATATATGTTTTATTATAATATAAAATAATTCAATATAAAATAATGTAAATGTGAAAAATATAATAATTTATTATAATGTAATATAATGTAAAATAATATAAAGTTATATAATATAATATAATACTCAAAATACATGTTAAAGAACAAGAAAGCTTTTATGTTAATGTCTAAATCTAATAGTGTGTGTGTGTGTGTGTACCTTGAATTCCTCATGTTGTGGGGACCAAATGTCCCCACATGTATTGACCTAATTCTTCACATAAGAGCAGACGCAGTCATTGAAATCTTTTTGGCTCGAGACTTCTGGTCTCATTCACTTCTGTTGATTTTTAGACATTAAAGACAACTTGTTTTGCTGGTTAATGTTGCAAACTGATATTTCTTTATTATAGTACTCTTCTTTTTAAGTATAGTCATGAACACACTTGTTTTTAGAGTAAGACATTTGACCATTTTCTGTCATTTATTATTCCTAGTCATTTCTACCATTGGCAATTGAGTCAGAAGTTCTAAAACAATCACAAAAATGAGCACACTTCCGCAATGAAGAATAAGGTCAATAGCGATACCAGTAAATTTTGATATTGTAAGGCTGATAATTCACACAGAATAAAGAATAAAAAAAATGTAGGGGGACAGAATATACAGTCTGTACAGTAATAAAAATCACTACATCGATGGGAAGTCCCCATGAAGATAGTTGTACATGTGTGAGTGTTTTACTCTAATTCATTTTACAAAATTTAAATAATAAAAATGGTAAAACCCTTGTATTTTTGTTACACGTTCATCCAAATCCAAAAGACAAGTACCATGATTTCTGTATGAATATGTGCAACCATCCTTGGTTAATAGATGTACTCCAAAAAATCTATCTACTAACTATTGTCAAAATCTCAAAATATTCTCAAAATCAAAACAAAACTACTGACTTACTGGTTCACCAGGTTCAGGAATCACATTGGCCACCTAAAGAAATAATATTGAATGAATTCAGAGATATAAACATTGAGATATAAAGCATAATAGATGCAACAAATACATTTCTCTCTCATATCATTTGCTATATATTTTCTTAAATATTCCACAAATCGTGCATCTGTATAAATTATGATGTCAATTATAAGCTGTTCTCACATTGCCTGGAGCTCCGGCCGGACCCCTGGGGCCGATCTCACCCTGTGTGAATGAAAAACAGTACCAGTGAAAGGTTATATCCTCATCCTGTCAGCTTGTTAATTATCTCATTAACGACCTTGTGGCCTCAAGAAAGCAACCATCACTGACGGTTTAATCGCCAAAGCGTGAGACGTGCAGTAACATGTGGTCTGAAATAGCCCTCTGTAAATCGTCTTCTTCAATGTTATTTTACACATTCTCACACAGATGTGACTTTTCACATTAAAACAAAAAATGTATTTACTAATCAACACTTCTTTTCCTTATATTTTCTATGACAGACATTTCACAGTCATTAGTAGTATTCATAAGTTGTTTGTGTGATTTAAATTCTCTTTAATGTTCTCTTGAAAATGTTTTTTTTTATATATATATATATATAAATACTTAAAATCACAAAAAACATTTGCTCACACTGTGTAACTATTCATTTAACTACATTTAACATTATTTAAATACATGTACAGTACTTAATACCTGTACAGTATATGGGTAGGGTTAGTTGTAGTGGTGTAATGAATCACAAATCTCATGGTTCGGTTTACATTGTGGTTTTTGAGTCACAAACCAGACCATTTTTTGGAACTGCCAAAAAGCAGAGGAGAGAAATGTCATTTGCTTTCCATTTTGTTACACAAAAAGTAATGTTTAAAACTTTTGGTTTTAACAAACAGAACTAGAACCTGCAATTTTAATAAAAATAAAATCAAGAAATAACCAACTGAACAAAAATAAATAGTAAAATATTCAATAGTGTGAAAAAGGATCTTCTGTTGCTGATGGTAAAGCTAAATGTAGAAATCGAACATTATAATTTGTACAACACATCGTATTTACTTTTAGTCTCATTTTTAATTAATGATTCAGTAACTCACTCAAAAAACTTTGTTTCATTACAGGGTTCAGCCCTAATGCTATGTTCACACCAGACGCGGAACGCGCAGATAAATCGCGCTATTCCCGCATAAATAGATGTGTGAACATTTGGGTTTACTCGCCTCATTCGCACGTCAAACTCACTTCACAACAGGATTTGCGCGATGGGCAGGGCTTCTGTCTGCCTGGTGACTGTAGCTTCATTGCAAAATGGCTAACATGGATTTTATTGAGAAAATAACAGTTTATGTGCTTTATGAAGGCTGAAAAACAGAGTCGATTCGTTTGGGGCAGTGTCTGAGTCCACTAGATCCTTTAAAAGGTGCACCCAGCTATGTGAGCTCATAAACTCCTCCAGAAACTTAACCTGGATGACGAAGGCTTTCAGCTGTGCTTCTGACTGAGCCAAGCCCAGTTTGATGAACGTATTGCTTTTAACGTGTTTTTTTTTTTTTTTAGTTTACTTGCAGTGAGTAAACCTGTCACCTTAAAATTATACAGTAAATGAATTATGTCACCTTAATGGTTTTGAGTTACAATGGACTTACTCACTTTTTAAAGTAGAGTCAAATTGTTGCTTTTAAGGCAACGGATTTACTCACTTTTAAAGGTAAAGTAACTAATCGCTTTTTACAGTGCATGTGTAACGAGGACAACTTAATTAAAGAGATACCAAAATGGAAATAGCTGAACATTATAAATGTTTTTAATCAATTTAATGCATCCTTAGGAAAAACTTGTCAAATATTTAAGAAGCCTTTAAATTAAACTTTAAACAGGTTTTAAACAACTTTCATCTATTTTGTGTGTTTATTTCTTCATTTAATTGTTTAGCTTTCTGGTCTTCCTCACCTTGTCTCCTTTCTCTCCTTTTGCACCATTGGGTCCTTCTCTGCCTCTCTCTCCCTACAAGAAAGATAAAGGAATGAAGATCTGAACATACTTGTATTAACATGAATTTAAATTATATCATGTACATATACCTTTTCTAAATTTTTTCTACCAAACTTTGCAGCAAAAAATACAGTCCACCATTTAACAGATATAGATTCTAACAGTAGGAGAGTGTTTTGTGTGTGTGTGTGTGTGTGTGTGTGTGTGTGTGTGTGTGTGTGTGTGTGTGTGTGTGTGTGTGTGTGTGTGTGTGTGTGTGTGTGTGTGCAGTAGCGTCTTATGTTTTTACAAATCAATGTTTATTGATTGTGTTAATCAATGAACCATCTGATTCTGACTTCAAAACATTAAAACAACAGAGAGAATTTGATTCTCTCAAACAGTTGTCCATATTATTCGGCCTTACGTGGTTCCCTCTCTCTCCTTTGGGTCCTATTGGGCCCACCTGCCCGGTCAAACCAGACTCTCCCTGAAACAAAACAAGACACAGAGAGAAAAGATTTCAATGTGTCCAATTTTCCAAGACTTACTTTTTAAGTTTTACTTTCCTTACCCGCTCACCAGGAGGTCCTCGGGGTCCTGGAGGGCCTTCATCTCCCTGAGAAAGAGAGAGAGAAAAAAAGTTTCATTGGTGACAACAAAAGAATCTCTAGTCCAGACCTTAAAGGGACAGTCTCTTTAATTGATTGGTTACCAATCACATTTATTCGGTCTATTAATTGCTTCTTAATATTTATTCTTGATTTGCCAGTTTCACTTGTAAGCGTCTAAAACAGCATGGTTTGATTCATAGATGTTTGTAAGGCATACTGTTTTTTATTACAATTTTTTAACTGTCTGAAGTGTTGCTAGACTACTCAATTAAAATTTCTAAGTAAACATTCATGAAATTATTTACAGCTAGGGCTGTGCAAATTAATCGAAGTTCAGTTTTGATTTCAATTTTGGCTTCCATATCCCATCCTTTCCAACACTACGCATTTGTTCCTCTGCAAAGCTCAGTTTCATATGAAAATTGGTAAATCTTCTTGGTAAATAAAAAAAATAGTAAACTGCTTCATTTATTGATGTGTATTCAATGCATTCATGTTTTTAAAACCGCAAATGAGAATGCAGGCTGTTGTATGTGCTCAGCCTCAGAGACCAGCACAGGGATGGGCAAACTTGATCCTGGAGGGCCGGTGTCCCTGCAGACTTTTGTTCCAACACTAGTCAAACACACCTTCAAGATCACTAGAAAGCTGCAGGCAGGTGTGTTTAATTAAGGTTGGAGTAAAAGTCAGCAGAGACACCGGCCCTCCAGTTTGCCCATCCCTGGACAAGCAGAACACACACGCACACACACGCACACACGCACGCACACACGCACACATACACACACACACACACACACACACACACACACACACACACACACACA
>CAIGQZ010000253.1:7707950-7719320 GCA_903798205.1 Danio tinwini
CACACACACACACACACACACACACACACACACACACACACACACACCATGAAGGCTTCTTAAGGTGAGTGTCTAAATAAGAGGTAGGGAACCTATGGCTCATGAGCCACATCTGGCTCTTCGACCAAAAATAACTGGCTCTCCAGCTGTCTGCCTTCAATACTATTTTACAGCTTAAAAAATTATAACCGTCACTATAAAAAAATCAGTTTCCTATTAAAATTATAATTCCCTTTTTATTGTAATTAAATTGACCAATGCGTGTGTGCAGCCATGTGGATAAAACAACACGTAAAATCAAACAACATTCATGAGTGGTGATGGCGAAAAGAAAAGATCTATAAATTGTCCTTTCTTCATTTATGGACTTGCTTAACATGTGACGCTTCCTATTTGTTTATTTTTGAGTTGTGCATGGACATAAATAAAGGCTTGTATGCCATATAAATATACACACATGCTATTTATAGTAGTAATATATATATATATACTATATATATCAGAATCTGTCACTTCAGAATCTAATCTGCCTTTGTTGGAAGTAGTAGGTCATCTGGGTACTTCTTGCAAACTGTTTTTCGAATATTATGAATTCTGACATACTACTCGGCTCGCATACTGACTTTAGCGTACTATATAGTATGGAAGTATGCAATTTCGGATGCAGCATTTGTAAATTTGTACACTTTTGTTTGGCAGCTTTGGATGGACGCTAAATTATTGTAGGAGATCTTAAAATAAAATGTGTTAAAGCAGCATAATAAGGGTACTTTACAACACAAATTCATATAATTTACCTTCGGTCCAGGTTTACCAGGGAAGCCATCCTGTCCAGATTCTCCTTTTTGTCCCTAAACAAAAAATAGGACATGATTAAAAACAAGACCGCAGACCGCAGTGCAACAGAAACCCAAACGAAAAGGTCGAAAAGCAGATCTGGCCTTTAGTCGGCTGTATGAATGATGAAGTTGTGCCTGAAGTAACTGAGTTCACAGTTTCCTCATTAAAACCGCTCTAACCTTCTCGCCGTCGTTTCCAGGGAAACCGTCCACTCCATCTTTCCCAGGCGAACCCTGAAAAAGAATTAGCATTAAGACCATTATATCAAGTTTTCCTGCACTAAAATCAAGCGTTCATAAAAAAACAGATTGTGGAAATCTCTGGACAGCATGTTTGAGGTATGCAGGAGAAAAAAATCCTCACTGGTTTTCCTGATTCTCCTGGTTTTCCTGAGAAGCCGATTTCACCAGGTAATCCCTGTGAGGATAAAGAGCAGGATTTAATATCAAGTGCTATTATTCTTTGGCTCTGTAGTTTGCAAATTAAAAAATAAAAAAGATTGATTATTTTGGTGTATATACACTGACCGGAGGTCCTGTCTGTCCAGGGCTGCCAGAAACTCCAGGAGGCCCTTGAGGACCCTAAAAAACAATGATCAATGAAGACTATACAGTCATATTCATATCACAATACGTATACATTTGAAACCAGAAGTTTACATACACTGTATAAAAAGGTACATAACCATTTTTTTAAAAGTCAGATGTTAATGTGAATAAACTTTTTCTCTTTTAGGTAAGTTAGGATTATCATATTAGTCTCTATTATGCGTAATAGCAGAATAATGAGAGAGATATTTTTTTTTTAGAAATTGTTATAACTTTTCTTGAAAGTCAAGTTTACATACAATAAGATTATTATGCCTCTGAAAAAGCTCAGATGATGGTGTCAAGGTTTTGAAAGTTTCTGATTGGCTAATTGACAGCATTTGAGTTAATTGGAGGCACAACTGTAAAATAGTATTTAAGAAAAACCTCAAACACACTGCTTTCCTTGTGTGACAACATGGGAAAATCAACAAGCCAGAATCAACAAAAAAGCCAGATTACAATAAGCTAAATTACACTGGGAAAAATTATAATTTTTGGAGACATGTCCTGTGGTCTGATGGAACTAAGATTGAACTGTTTGGCCATAATGATCAGTGTTACATTTGGAGCACAAAGGGGAAATCTTACAAGCCTAGGAACACTATCCCAACTGTGAAGTATGGGGGCTGCAGGAGAGACTGGTCCACTTTACAGCATAGATGGCATCATGAGGAAAGAACATTATGTAAAAATACTGAAGTAACATCTCAAGATATCAGCCAGGAAATTATAACTTGGCCACAAATGGGTCTTCCAAACAGACCATGACCCTAAGCATACTGCCAAATTAGGTTAAATGTGCTTTAAGGACAACAGAGTGAAAGTTTTTGGAGTGGCCATCACAAGACCTCAATCCTATAGAAAATTTGTGGGCAGAGTTGCATCAATACAATACAATACAATGCATCTGAATTTTTTTGCATACTGTAACAGAAAAAAAATATCTAAAAAAAAAATATCTAAAAAAAAATTATCTCATTATTCTGGCATTTAGCAAATGTAAATCATTTAGGTAATCCTAATGGACCTAAAATAGTAAACGTTTAGTATGATTTACCATCAGAAATTTTTTTTAATGGTTATGTTCCTTTTTTTTAGAGTGTATGTAAACTTCTGGTTTCAACTGTATCATAATGTCAGATTTTTCCAATATTGTGTTGCTCTAGATGTGGAGCATACTGAAATTGAACAACATTATGTGGTGATTGACATCAATACAATACAATACAATGCATCTGAATTTTTTTGCATACTGTAACATGCATGATAAATACTCCTTACAAAGACACAAAGACTAATACAAAAAAATCATTTTACATTTACCTTATATACTTATAACTTATTCATAATAACTTATATTATTCATATGATTTGCATGCATGTTTTTTTTTCTTTTAACATATTAGTTTACTTAAAAATACAAATTTCCTGATCATCTTGTCATTCAAGATGTTCATTGTCTTTACTTTGCTTAAAAAAAAATCCCTTTTCTGAGGAAAACATTACATGATTTTTCTCTATAAAATAACTTGTATGGTGATTAGTGGTTTAAACTTCCAAATTTGAGGGTCACACCAAGAGAAACAATGCACTAGCTATGAAATACAAATGTCTGTGGTTAAAAAGTTAATACATTTAAAGTTTTATTAAGAAAAACATAGTTAAGACCCTTATTTCTCGACTGTGATCTTTCAGGGCCCTTTGAATTATCAATGAAACTGCTATTTGGAAGTTTAAACCATTGAGCACCATAGAAAACGTAACAACGAAATCCAGCTGAACATAAATATATTGGATGACAAGGAGTGAGTAAATATCTATCAATTTTCTGAACGTGAACTACTCCTTGTATTACTCCTTGTAATCCCTTTAATAACCACCACTAGAGGTCCCGGTTACACTAAACACATTTTGGTCTCCCCAAGATTTTCACCATATTAAATTACTCAATTAAAAAAAGAATAATAGTAAACAAATAAAATTAAGCATGTTTACTGTCAAGAGTATGTTAATTTATAATGTATAGAATAAACAGGTGAAATGCTATTGGTCAATAAATTTACTGTTGCATAGGGTAAATTTAAGGTATATGAATGTGATGTTAGCTCTTACAGGTGGTCCCGGGAGACCATCAACTCCTGGCAATCCTGAATCACCTTTTTTACCCTGGAGAAACAGTGAAAAGGTATAGAGCAAGATAAGAAAAAAAAGATTTAATAGAAAATAAAAATATATGCAATCAATGTTACAATCAACTATTAATTTAAGTGGATACTAACAGGAAAAAAAGTAAAACAATTTGTTAAATTCAGTGGTGGAAAGAGTACTGACAGATCATACTTAAGTAAAAGTGCCATTACTTGCCTAAACATGTAGTGCAAGTAGAGTAAAAGTATCTGTTGTAAATATTAAAGTATGAGTAAAAAGTAGCCCTTTTAAAAGTACTCAAGAGTAGTGAGTAGTGAGTATTACACTGTTAAAAGCTGATGCGTTTACATGTAATTTGTGCATGTGTGTGTAAACGTAACATTCTGTAGTGCATTTAGTTATTGCCCAGAAGGCACACAACATCATGAGACGTTAATATTAGGTTAGATTTAGGTTGTAATGTCAGGTGACCAAAATTAATTGTCAAGCCAGCAGCTAAGGACAACGTTATTTTAATGTCCAATAATGACGTCAAATGACGTTGATATTTGGTTGATTTTAGGTTGTTAGTGAGTGACCAAAATCCAACAACGAGCCAACATCTTAAACCAATGTCATATATGACGTCAAATACTGACATTTATTCATCAGGTACGGCAACCAAAACCCAACGTCTGATAGACGTCATAGGGGAAACGTCCACACTACGTCAAGCTGTAACATCATTAGACGTTAATATTTGGTTGGTTTTAGGTTGTACATTGGACATTGACATTGGCCTGACGTTGAGTTCGGACGTCAACACGATTTTCATTTCCAATCAAAATGCAGCGTCCCCATGACATTAGAGTTTAAAGTCAATCAGACGTCATGTTGACATCCTGTGCCTGCTGAGTGTTTAAGGCCATTTCGGTCATCATACAGTAAACATCCGTCATCTTCTCATCAGTGACATGCATCTAAACATTCTCTGGGTCAATGCGTGTAAAGATAAACATCTTCATGGACACTTTTAATACTTCCAAACAGTTTGCTGCAATTTTAAAGTGCACACGTCTTGAGGCAGTTCATTATGATGCAATTTACATTCTACGGTATGTACGGTATTGGACAGGAATCTCAGGACTGATTTTTCTAAATTAATCCCCATAGACAAGAAAAAATAAAGTAGTGACTGCAGGTTGAAGGAAAGTAGTGGAGTAAAAGTACAGATACAGCACTAAAAATGTACTCAAGAGAGAGTAAAAGTCCACATTTTTAAAACTACTTATTCATTCATTCATTTTCTTGTCGGCTTAGTCCCTTTAATAATCTGGGATCACCACAGCGGAATGAACCGCCAATTTATCCAGCACAATTTTTACGCAGCAGATGCCCTTCCAGCCGCAACCCATCTCTAGGAAACATTCACACACTCATTCACACTCACTACGGACAATTTTAGCCTACTCAATTCACCTGTACCGCATGTCTTTGGACTGTTGGGGAAACCGGAGCACCCGGAGGAAACCCACGCGAACGCAGGGAGAACATGCACACAGAAACGCCAACTGACCCAGCCCAGCCGAGGTCCGAATCTGCGACAGCACTACCTACTGCACCACTGCATCGCCCCCAAAACTACTTAGTAAATTACAATTCCTGAGAAAAACTACTCAATTACAGTAGTTTGAGTATTTGTAATTAGTTACTTTACACCACTGGTTAAATTACATTGTACAAAATAATTTATTAGCATATAATTTATAAAATTATATTTATTATGTTCAATTTGATTCATGTTTATTTATAAAGCACTTTTACAATGTAGATTGTGTCAAAGCAGCTTAACAGTTATAGTAAAGTCCAGATTTCAGAGTTGAAGTTCAGTTTAGTTAAGTTCAGTGTGGTTTAAATTTCACTGCTGAAAGTTCAAACACTGAAGAGCAAATCCATCGATGCATGCTCTACAAGTCCTGATCTGAGCAAGCCATATTATATTGATATATTATATAATTATTATATTATATAGAATTATATTTATAAAACATAACTGTATGAAATCAGTGGAACAAGCATCAAATTAATAAAGAGACAATAAAGGAGGTATTATATCACATAATATCTGAATTTTATTACAAATATTATATAAGATAATTAAAAAAATACACTTTTTTCAAATTCAACTATACATCTTACACTTTATTTTGTTTTATTTATTACATTGATCTTATTTTATAATTTCGCAGTATTTATAAATGTAGATTTGTCTAATTTATTATAGTTCTTATCAAATTTTCTAGAAGAAAAAAATACATAATTGTATGAGAGAAATTCTGTCCTATTTCTAATGAAGCTTCTACTACAGGCATAGAACAAAGGTTGTGCTTCCCTCTGCTGGACAAACAGCAAACGACACCCTTTTCACTCAAAATAAGCACGATGACGGTATTAGATACAAAACTTAAAACATCAGAAAACAGGAATATCAACGTTTTGATATATTTCCATCTAAAACAAAATGTATATTATAAGCATAATTACTAACAAAAAAATACCGAAGAGTGATTGCTACCTGTCATTTTCAAATAGTAGCGAAAACGAGCACAGATATGGCCTAGACGTGAAATAAAGCGAATAAAACTGCAATCTTAATTAATATACTTAAATAGTTGTGAGCAATGGGTGGTAAAACTCTCTCACTTTCATATTTCACTAATTCATTCCCTCACTGATATAGCGTGCTAACACTTTAGCATCCCCTGCTGCATATGACATGTGCAGGCAGTCTGACGGTATTTCACTGATAACAGCTTTAAAAGGAAGGGGGGAAAGAGACAGAAAACCTCTTTTAGCGTCAGACTCCTGCCGTTCAGCAGTTGTGTGTCATTCTACACTCACTCAAGCACGACCCGCAGCGTTTCTGAGTTACATTCCCTTTCCGAGAGCTGCTGCTTCCCGCTGAGACAGAGAAAAGTCGGACTGCACTAGAAACCCTGCGGCCCTGCTGAGCTACAACTCTGACATCCATGCAGAAATTGCACCTGAAAACTCACTTCCGCGAGGACAAAAAGTAGGGCAGAGCTAGTCAGGGTGACTCTTGTACTGAATTGTCGAAATCTTCATATAACCTACAGGTCCAATGAAATTCAAATCAAGTTTTTTAGATATCAGTATTATTCGTTTTTGGGATATCTATAAGCTAATGCGCTCCAAAACAGTGACAAAATTTGCGTTAAGAAGATATAAACCTTATATAAATATACAAGCTTGCAATTTGTCACTTAAATAGATCAACGATTTTTTCATGTCACGTCATACTTCGGTTTCCCACATAGAAAATGTTTCTTGGCCCAGCTCCGGGCCACTTAATAACTTTTCCCTTGGTCCAAGTACAGCAAAGAATGACGGTCCTGAAGTGGCCCTCAACTGGATTAAAGACAAGGGCCACACATGGGCCATAACCTACCCGAATCTCAGCCAATTTATTACTCTTAACTGGCCCTGAACTGGGCCAAAACAGGTTTATTATTGGTACAGATTGTCAGCTATAAGTTCCCACATAGCAAATGTTTCCTGGCCCAGCTCCGGGCCACTTAATAACTTTTCCCTTGGCCCAAGTACAGCAAAGAATGACGGTCCTGTAGTGGCCCTTAACTGGATTAAAGACAAGGGCCACATATGGGCCATAACAGGCCTGAGTCTCAGCCAATTTATTACTCTTAACTGGCCCTGAACTGGGCCAAAACAGGTTTATTATTGGTACAGATTGTCAGCTATAAGTTCCCACATAGCAAATGTTTCCTGGCCCAGCTCCGGGCCACTTAATAACTTTTCCCTTGGCCCAAGTACAGCAAAGAATGACGGTCCTGTAGTGGCCCTTAACTGGATTAAAGACAAGGGCCACATATGGGCCATAACAGGCCTGAGTCTCAGCCAATTTATTACTCTTAACTGGCCCTGAACTGGGCCAAAACAGGTTTATTAATGGTACCAATTCTCAGCTATAAATTAACCATATCAACACCATCCTTTAACCAGAAACCCAAAAAACTGAGCCATAACCCAGCCTACTGTTATCTAAACAATGTGAACAATCGCTACACTGATCTGGGCCACACACCTCCCATCCACAACTGGCCCAAATGTAGTTTGCCGTCATGCATGCAGTACCATCATTGCCATGCATGGCCCACATTCGGCTGACATTATTCATGTCAGTGCTGTCAACACGCCAGCAGTGCCATAACAAGGCCACATTTGGGCCAAATCCGTTTGCTATGTGGGTTCTTAATAAATCGTGACCAATCAAATGCTCTCAGGTATCTTAAGCACCTGGGATCAGGTATGATGTTACTGTAAATAATACAAAAGTGATCATACATGAAACACTTGGGATCAGCACAGATATTTTAGGTTATAACAGTATTAGTGTAATTTGACAGGTATCTTAAGTGTTTCATTTCAAAAGCACTGACTTAAAGGGTCATGAAACACCAACACATTTTTTGAGCTGTTGACAGTCATATATGTGTCCCACGTTGCTATAAACACTAATAGGACACATATATTGCACTAAAATGTGAAAATTGGTTGTTTTTGCGTTATTTTGAGCAAATTCGCTCTTCCGGTTTGAAACAAATTTTTGAAGCTACGTCACAGTCATGAGATACTTGCGTGTAAATCCAGAGTGGAGATCTGTCCCAGCGAGAACATAGTGACGTGTCTGAGGGTGCGGCATTAATTCATGAGAAAGACTTTGTTCAAACCAATCAGCGCGCTCTATTGTGTATGACGTGCAACTTCATTAATATGCATGATAGCTCCGGAGACTGTTTACCTGTTTACAGTGTTCAGACGACAGAGAGATGCCACGCTGTGTTGCCAAAACAAGTGAAAGAACTAGAATTTGGAGACATGGATTGTTAGTGTTGCATTTATTAATGTGCTGCAAGGAAGGTTTTGTTTTTATTTTCCCTCTATGAGAGAGCTGCTGGAATCACGTGTGATTACAGCGCATGCGACAGAATGTGTTTAACATTTTTTTACCCGAGAGCTTTTCGCATCTGGAAATGATGAAATCCGGATTTGCCGCTCATCTCCTTTTAAAAAAGACAGTTTAATTGTCCTGTGTGTACAGATTTGGTAAGTGTGTGTGTGACCAGTGCCCTTTGTTTGTTCATTAAGATGGCAAAGTTAGTTTGTTCCGTCAGCAGTGCTCTTTCAGTGTTTAAAGACAGACCTCAGTCAAAATGATTTAGTTACTAAGTTTACAGTATGTTAATATCACTGCAATATTATAGTACAATATTATAGACTGAAAGATCCGAGTGTAAACATGTTAACACAATCAAACTATTTCTGTTGTGCAGGATTTTCGCCGCATTTTGTGACAGGATAGTCTATACACAAACGGCTTTCTGACGCTACCTACCGCGTGCATAAGTTACAGAGAAATGCGAAGGAATTATTTTCTCCCATTCGCCGTGTGGTATCAAACATATAATTAAAACTCCACTCTCCAGCAGTTCCTCACTTTCAATATCTCGTTTGTCACAGGCGACACGCAGGAAATGTTCCTGAATAAAAAGTTAAAGTGCCAAACTGCAGTTAAAGTCGACAAATTAATAATTTTGCCTGTGATCAGCGCGCGCCCAAATGAAAACTCCCTTCTTTGCAAATCCTTCCCTCTTTTCCCTTCCCCGACACTCCCACACTCCCAGAGCTGGACACGCCCACTTTCCTGACTTTTTTCAAACTAGAGGTGTGAAAACACCCTGCTGAGACAAGGGGGTTTTGTGGCCTTTTAACATGAAATGGCTCGTTTCCACTGACTGGTACGGTATGGGTTGGTACGGGTCACCTTTACCAGGCTTGCTTTTCCACTGCTAAAAGGGTACCAATGGTAGGTTGGTGGGTGTGGTGTACAACAAAGTTGCAGTTAACGTCATTTTTGCTCAAGAAATTGTCTACAGTAAAGCTGTACGGGTCGCTCACATATCATATGAGAAGCACTTCTTACAAAACAGATGCTTTACACACACACACACAAATGTATAAATGTTTATTACTAACTTTTCTATGAACATGAGTTGATTATAACTGCAGGTCAATGACAGTGCAAAATAGCCTACTGTGATGTCTGCAGTTATATAAAATAAATAAATAAATGCAACATATATAAACACATACAGACCCTTACAGTCTCCGATATGTTACCACTTACAGATAAACTACACACAGCAGACATTTAGTCCTTATTTAGGTTCAAAACAACATGAAATATAGCCCACTGTCAGTGCAAACCTCTCATGATTAAATGTGTCTTTAATCTTCAGCAGCACGTGTACCTCTTGTTAGAAAGTAATTCCATCATTCTAAGTTCATAATAGTTCAAAAGGTGATGATAATAGTTAAACATGGCAGTTTGTTCACTTTTGCTGAAAAAATATTGTGCTCCTTTTTTTTCTGGCTTCTCCTTCGTTGTTTTTTCGCGCGTCACTCTCGCGTTTGTCAGTTTCTGACAGGATCAGGTTTTAAAAGCACGTCAATAATCAAGCGCACGTTATTATCATCAGCTCAAGAAGTTTGTTATTTCAAATATAGATGCGCGGCGAGCGCAAGCAAGAAAGCGAAACCGCTCGCGATTCAGACTGGCTCGTAAAAAACTACGGGGCACAGGGTAAAATCTGATCTTCTTTTTGGCTTTGTGGCTGTTCATCAAGACAACGACAAGGTTCGTTTGAGCCCAGATCGAACTGGACTCGTTATTATGTTATTATATGGATATATAGTCTCTACGCTGTGTATGAAAACATGGCGGCTCCTTTGTTTTCATTCTGGCTTGTTGCGTGAGCTTGTGACGTATCTCTGTAAACCAATAGCGTTCAGCTGTGTGTCTAGCTCTGCCTTTGGGACCCTTTTGGTGCCCTTTCTCGTGTTTGGTACCCTTTCGAAAGGGTGCCGAAAAAGGGGTACGGTACAGTACGCCTTTTGACAGTGGAAACGGTCATAAAAGCGTACCGACCCGTACTGTACCGTACTGTACCAGTCAGTGGAAACGAGCCAAAACACTTGCGAACTCCGAGCTGCAGGCCTGCAGAACCACACATGTTTCAGGCACACACAATCCAGCATACATGATCTAAGGGCAAACCATATATGGTTACGATTAATTCTCTGACATCGTCATTAATAAATTTTTATATATATTGTTGCTAAATATTGTACACAATAAACAATAGTGGTTACGGTTTCACAAATATTGCGATCAAGGCGGGCGAATGGGGAACATTCCGATCGCCATTTAATATAATAGACTGATCAGTTTTCTATGAGTCATCATAGATGATCAGTCATTATTTATCTGACAGAGTCAATATAGCAGATACTCGTTTGCTGGCCTTGCTGAACCATCTAAATTGGACAGTTTTATATAATTGATTTATTTATAATGAAGGAAATATTAGCAAGTTAATATGTATAGGCAATAATACATCATTATATGCAATAAAAATCTTTTTACATTTAATAAATGTGAACACTATATTTTACTCATGCGATTTTATAGTATTTATTTGCTTAATTTTCTAATATTTTTTTTTTATTAATGATTTCCCAAATTAAATACTATAGTAATTTATAGTAAAGTAATATATTGTTTTAAACCATAAAGTACTGGTAATTTGTGGTAATCATAGTTGCAAAAATTTAGCAATACAAACAAATTAACTGTTAATAATTAATAAAAAAAAAATATATATATAATATATATAAATATTATATATATATTTTTTTTTTATTAATGATTTCC
>CAIGQZ010000253.1:7726568-7739880 GCA_903798205.1 Danio tinwini
TAAAATAAAATAAAATAAAATAAAATAAAATAAAATAAAATAAAATAAACAAAAAAATTAATACTAGGTTTTATTTTCTAAAACAAACCATAAATATTTTGGACATAATTATCATAAAATAAAATAAAATAAAATAAAAAATAAAATAAATAAAAATAAAATAAAGTAAAATAAACAAAATAAATATATTAAGTATTTTTTTCTAAAACAAACCCTAAATATTTTGGACATAATTATCATAAAATAAAATAAAATAAAAAATAAAATAAATAAAAATAAAATAAAATAAACAAAATAAATATATTAAGTATTATTTTCTAAAACAAACCCTAAATATTTTGGACATAATTATCATAAAATAAAATAAAATATGTATTTTATTTATTATCAATTATGTCCGGTTGGTAAATGTCAGTTTAAATGTATTTTAGCATGTAGTTCATGTGATTTCAAGAAGAAATCCTTCTAATTTCTATTAACTCAATTTCTAATTGTAGTTTCTACACTACCTAAAAAAAATCTTGTTGCTTATCCAAGTTTTAGGAACACCAAATAATAACTTGACTTCTAGTTGATCATCAGAAGTGGGTTATATGAAAGGTAGAGGACTACGCTTAAATTACCAAAATTAAATATGATCATGTCTTGATTTTAAATTATTTCATTAGGACAGTAAGGTCTGACTTTGCTTAGACAAAAGTCTCGTCACTTAACAGAAATAATATCCAGTATAGAATATAAAGTCAGAGTGCAGTGGAAAATTAGTTAATATTGTGTGCGACTCCTATGAGCTTGGAGGACTGCATCTATACATCTATACATGACTCAAATCACTTATTAATAAAGTCATCTAATGGCAAAGAAAGCGTTCTTGCCGGACTCCCAGAGTTCATCAAGATTCTTTGGATTCATCTTCAATGCCTCCTCCATCTTACCCCAGACATGCTCAATAATGTTCATGTCTGGTGACTGGGCTGGTCAATCCTGGAGCACCTTGACCTTCTTTGCTTTCAGAAACTTTGATGTGGAGGCTGAAGTATGAGAAGGAGCGCTATCCTGCTGAAGAATTTGCCCTCTCCTGTGGTTTGTAATGTAATGGGCAGCACAAATGTTTTGATACCTCAGGCTGTTGATGTTGCCATCCACTCTGCAGATCTTCACCGTAGGTCTTCTGCAGTATTTGTGATGATTGGGATGCAGCTCAACAGATGATTCATCAGAAAAATCGACCTTCTGCCACTTTTCCAAACGATCAACTAGAAGTCAAGTTATTATTTGTTGCTCTTACAACTGGGATTAATGACGAGACTTTTGTCAGGTAGTGTATTATCCCTATTTCTATTAACTTTATTTTTGTCTCACAAGCAATGTATAAATATAATTGCTTGCTACATCTGAGTCAATGGCTCACTAAAGTTTGTGTGTGCGAGTGTCTAGACCAGAGGTGGGCAAACTCGGTCATAGAGGGCAGGTGTCCTGCACAGTTTTGCTCCAACACTAATCAAACACACCTGAACATGCTAACCAGTGCCTCCAAGATCACTAACTATCTATAAGCAGGTGTGTTTGATCAGAGTTGGAGCTAAACTGTGCAGGACATCGGCCCTCCAGGATCGAGTTTGCCCATTCCTGGTCTAGACAGTAGTGTTTTGCTTTTTAATGGACCACAGACAGCAGGAAACCAGCTGATAAAATAAGTGTAACATGATGAGCTCCTGAAAAACATGTGTTATATACATGTATATGCAGAGCCTGCTGTTTCAGGTCAAGAATTCAGGAAATAGAACAGACGGTAGACGAGTTTGTACGTATTTATTTTGAAATCAAGGCCTTTTCAGTCCAAATGAAAAACCATCATCGCAAAAGTATAATCTGATATGTTATGTATCAATGAACCGTGCACTTGTTCTAAAAAAAATCCATTTGCTTCCTCTGTATTGGATTACAGCATTTTTACTTAAAAATTAAAGCATTTCTGCATGGATCATTTCTGACCTGTAAGGCAACAGTAACTAGGTTTGTTTCAAGAAAGCCTAATTTGTCTTAAAACCCCTCTGTAGGTGGACCATCAGACAGACTGTGGAATGATCGCAATTCTGTGCCGTGTGAAACTGTTGTAAGGCTGTTTGGACTGCACAACGCCTCCACAAAACAGGAAATATGGAGTCTACATCAGCGCGGTGACATCTGTTTGAGTTATTAGTCTGCCTTGCATAAAAATATTCCCTCTGTAGGGTTTGGGATCTGACAGTACTTCGTGACAATGACTAGTTTGGGCTCCGTCCAAGTTATTCCAATGCATCAAAACTAAAACAGGGGATGCTGACATCGTCCCATACCTCATAATGACAGACTAGACTGGATTATTACATTTTCTGAACATGCTCGGAGTGCTGTGGAAAATGTGCAAAACTATCTGACAAACCCCAATAGTATCTGGATGCAGCCTTTATGATGCAAGCTGAGACTGCATCACTCAGCCATGCAATGTCAGACACAATGCACTCAGTGGAGTGAGTGACGTCACTTTGACGGGTAGGGTTAGGGGTGGGGTTCATACCTGCCAACATTTGTCTTTGGCGACCGGAAGGGGTGCCTGGTCTGTCGGCGATCCGGGGGTGTTACGCCCCATTCACAGGGGGCGTCAGCTTCAACGCTTCCCATTCACTTTGAATGGGTGACGTCAGGCGTTGCTGAAATGCATTGTGGATCCGTCTGCACCTCTTTAGTGGCGGTGCTCGCTGCAGAAGTTGGGACTTTCTCAACTTTTCAAGTGCCGATGGAAGCACCAGCCAATCAGATCACTATATGCAAATACACCAGCTCAGACAGTAGCCGATTGCTGACTAAATTCATTGGCTGACGCTGCTATGACGATCGCGTCAGCCCCAACTTCAGACACGCCCTCTGTCAATAGTTGACGCTGAAGCCCCGTGTGAATGGGGTGTTACAGATTGTACCAATCACCTGAGGACCGGGGGAAAGGGTTGAAATTCCTGGAGTTTTCCAGGAGAAATGACAAACTAGGAGATGGGTCTGAAATACGGGAGACTCCCGGGAAAAACGGGAGTGTTGGCAGGTATGGTGGGGTTAGGTGAGCGCATTAAAAAGCATTGGATGCAGCTCAGATTGCACTGCACCAGGTCTGCAGCCAGACCCTTCTCGACAAACCAGTTGACAAATCATTTATGTCTGTTGCACAAATGCCACTTAACATCCGAGGTTTGTTCAGATCTACCAAAATGCTTATAGTATAGGGTTTCTGCAGGTTTCTTCAAGACTTTTTAAGACCCCTTTAAGACCATTATGAATGAAATTTTAGACATACAGGGCTTTTTTTTCAAATGGCCTGGTTACTTCTGTAAATAGTTATTGTATTAATTGAAGATCATGTATGTGGGATTTGTTGCTTTAGTTTTCTTTCCCTGATTAGGGAATTTAATTTGGAGAATTTGCTGTAAAAATGTCTAACAGTTGTTGTGAATTGTATCTCTTTGCAATAAAAAACATAAGTATGAAAAAAAAAAGTTTTTAAATGGATTATTGGGGATTGGGTGTAGATAGGGTAGATTTACTTGGCCATAGAAAAATCAAGACCTGTTTAAAATGATTTAAGACCTACAACCCAATGTTTTGGAAATCAAAGACATTGTAAGACCCCCACGGACACTCTGTAGTATTGATGTGTGTGGTAATTGATTGACATGTGTCAGTCATCCCTTACCCGATCTCCAGTGGATCCCTTCTCTCCTTTATTTCCGGCTCCTCCCTGTGGAAAAAAAAACAGGACACACTAAGATCTGTCCAGATCAGATATAACACAGCATTATGAATGAAAAAAAAGCTTGAAAGGATATTTTAATAAAGAAAAAAATTTTCATAAAAAAAAAAAAAATACAAAATCCCATACATATAATGGCAAATTGGGGATAAAATAAAGAGAAAATAATATAAAAAATAAACACAAAACAAAATAAAACAAAACAGAAAATAATAATAAGAACAAAACAAAATGAAAAAAATCTAATAAAATTAATAAAAAGAAAAGAAAATGATAACAAAGTAAAAAGAACAGAAAAAAATAATGAACAAAAATGAAATATAAAATAAAAAATAAAACAACATAAAATGAAATAAAATTTAAATAAAATAAAAAAACTTATTTAAAATTATACAAAATAAAATAAAGAGAAAATAAACATAATATTAAACCAAAACAATATAAAATATAAAATAAAACAAAACAAAATAAAATACTAAAAACAAAACAAATAAAAAAATAAAATAAAATAAAACAAAATAAAAATAAAATAATAAAAACTAAATAAAAATAAAACAAAATAAAATAAAAACAATAAAACAAAAATAAACACAAAATTAAATAAATTAAAATAAATAATTACATGAATATATAAATAAATAAATAAATAAATAAATAAATAAATAAATAAATAAATAAATAAATAAATAAATAAATAAATAAATAAATAAATAAAAAGTTTACCAAAAGTTACTACAAAAAAACGGCAACTATTGATGTTGTTTGGTAATATTGCATGCAATTATGGATAGGGTCAAACACTTATGTTAAGTTTAAACATTAGAAATAAAGGTGCGTTTATGAGAAATGCACTATAAATGCAATATATATATAACAGAAATCATTGATAACGTCATAAGCATTATTATTATTCTTATAATGTTTATTGCAGAAATAGGCTTCAGCAATCAATACTCACAGACAGTCCTTGAGCACCTGGTGCTCCAGGTGGACCTGCATTCCCTTGGATACCCTAAATAAAAATTAATAAAAGATTATGTCTAATATTTTGAGAAGACCATCTAAGCACAATGTCAGAAATCATCATGCCAATAAAAAAAAGAGATAGAACAAACCAGTTATTGTGGAAATACTCAATTATGTCATTGGACAATAATAAGATTGAATTATTTAAAGCTACTTGAACTGAATTTGTTATTGATATGCATTTATCAATGCATATTTAGAGTGAAGTAACTGTTGTTTCATTATTGTTTAGCATCTATCAACATCAACAAATCATTTCTATAAAACATATTGTATATTATGTACACTTAAAAAGACAATTAGTGTAGACGTAATCACTAGTGCTGTCAAATGTGCAAAGTACACACATATACAGTACTGTGCAAAAGCCCTAAGCACTATACCAGTTTCGTTGTCCTAAGACTTATAATATATAATAAATAATCAGACATTTTATATAATCAAACACAATATATAATCACTCTCTTTATTAAAACAAATAAAATATTTGAAATATGTACAAAAAACAACAGCACAACATTTCCTTTTCAGTAAAAGTCTTGTTAATTTGGCTTCCCTTGGCACGGTTTTGTTCTTATTGTCCCGACATTTTCTGAAATAATGTGCCGTGTAATAATCTGAGGCTTATTTTAGCACCTTCCAGAGTTCTTATTTTGGTTTAGAGTGTCTTTTCTTTCTTTTTCTGTCCAGGTGATCTTATGCAGCCTCTATAATATTCAGTTCTGGGCTCTGTGGAGGCCATTTCATGACTGTCTGTTTCATCAGCTGTTTTCTTTCTCCAAATAGGATTTCACTGCAATTAGCGGATAACTATCATGCTGAAAATGCTAACTATTACTAGGACAAACAGCCTCTCTTCAACATTGTCTCAAACAATTAAACCTAAATAATTCAAACTCTAACCTAACTCCTATCCCAACAAACCATACATCAACTGAAATATAATTTATTTATCCTATATAAATCTCAATTTTGAAAAAAATGACAAGAAAATTTACACTTAATACTTGTTTCATGGCAAAGAGTCACATATATACATCAGTAAAACAACAGATTTAATGTTGGCCTAAAACGTTTGACAGTACTGTATACTATGTAAATACAAGCTTTTATTTTGTATATGCTGAATCTTTTGACAGCTCTAATAATTGCATTATAAGCAGTAAGCACATGTACCCTTATGGTTGTTAATTTCTGAACTCATTAAGAATACATTGTAACTCTGTCTGTATGTCTTACCTTTGGTCCGAGGGGTCCAGGCAGCCCAGCTTCACCGGCAACTCCTTGATTTCCCTGTGTATCAACATGCTAAATTAAAAGACAGTATCTATCCAAAAATACACCATCAACGTGAGCTGTTACTTACTCTTTCCCCCTTATCGCCTTTTTTCCCAGCCAGACCTGGTAAACCATCTGATCCCTAAAAATATCCAAATATAAACAACACATATTGATATCCAGCCTGATCTCACAAGAAAACGTACGTATTTTACGTTTTGTTAGTTTAGTGGCAAATTCGTACAAGCTGAGTCGTATGAAAATGTACAAATTTAAAAAGGAGGCGTGGCACCTAACCCCAACCGTCATTGAGTGATGAGCCAATCGTACTAATTTGTACGAATTAGATTGTACGAATTTATACGAGTTAGCCACTTAATCAAAAAGTTACGAATTGCCGTAAGATTGCGTTGTAATATCACTGATAGTAACATTTCTTGTTGTTTAATTTGAAGTATCTTCTGCTCGCCATGGATGCAAACACTAAAAAAAAAAAAAGATTCATTGAATATACTCAAACAGTTTTAAGGTAAGTGGGGCAAACTATTTATATGGGCTGAATTTAAAAAAATTAAGTTGAACATTACTAAATTTAATTAGTCTGTTTAAATTCAGCCCATATAAATTGTTTGCAACCACTTATCTTAAATGAAATTAGTAAATCCAATTAATTTTTTTTCAGGGTACATTTGATTATAAATGCTAGGGGTGTAACGTACGGATCACAACCCAAAGTTCGGAACGCATGTGACCCACAGATTAACTTTTTTTAACTTGTTAAATGCTAATCCAGCATTTATAAGAATTGCAGAGAGATCGCTTCCCGCATCATTTAAATAACATGTATAAAGCATTTTGGCTTCCCTGTAAAAATTGAATAATGATGGAAAATGTTGTGGTGAGACCTACCTGAATGCTTTCTTACATTATTAATTAAAGGCGTATTCTGTCACTGTTCGTTTAGCCTGCATTAATGCATTTAGTGTAAAGCTGCACAATTAAACATTAAAAGATTGTGATCTCAATTTAAACCCGCGCAACATGCATTATAAATAAAGATTAACATGTTTATTAATCCTTCAAAGCGCTGCATTCAAATCTGCGTTTGAATATTTTGATTAAGTTTTTACACATTTTCAGTTTGTTACAAAAAATTAAATACCACAGAAGTACTGGGAGAACAGTTTATAGTTCAGATATAAACACAGATGTTTATGGTGAAGATTAAAACCACCGTTTAATAGAACTTGACGCTGGTGAATGTTGCAGCAGTTACATTGTTTAACCAAAAGGTGGCAACAAACAACCATCAAAATTATGTCACTGAATAGGTTAGAAATGATCCACTTATAATGACACATGAAGTTTTATGTGTAAATTGTTGATTCGTTAATTGAAAATAAATATGATCTGTTGTACAAGATGTTAGATTTCTATATTTAGCATTATCAGCAACAGTAGCAAAGATCATTCTTCCTATTGAATATTTTCCTTTTTTTTCAGCTGGTTCTTTCTTGATTTTTATTTTTAATACAATCCCAGGTTCTAAGTTCTGTTTGTTAAAACCAATGTTTTTGCAGTACTATATTTTTGTATAAATGGAAAGCAATTGACATTGGTCTCCTCTCTTTTTTGCTGATCTGAAAAATGGTCCGATATATGACTCAAAAACCGTAGTGTGATCCGAACCGTGACATTTGTGATCCATTACACCACCATCCACCACCAAATCCCTTTAAACTGTAAACAATGCTGAGTTCCACACAATCGATTTGTGTTGGGGCAACATGAAAACATTAGGAAGATTGTGATTAAACAGATTAAACAATCAAATTGTCTCAAAAAACCTCAAGAATTGTTTTGTTTCAACTCATTTTAAATAAGTAGTTTAAACAATCTTTTTTAGCATAGAGGCTTTGTACATTTAAACAGTGTCTAAAATGCCATTTGATGTTGTTTAAATCTCCTTAATCAGATGATATTTGGTCAACAAGTAATCCGCTTGTTAAGTGGTGACGTGATGGTGACGTATGTAATACTGTTAGTGGGTCCAAGCCGCCACTCATTTGGATTGACAAAAAATTTGTTTATGATTTTTTTTCATATCACACATTAAAGTGAATTTTATATAAAGTCAAAGTGTACACAACAATCTCTGGGCTTGCTGCATCACAAATCCAAAAGTTTTAACAATTTATAAAAAACTCATCACTTTCTGGCCATCAGATATTAGGCATGGACATATATATTGCGATTGGGATTTTCGAAAGTATTACATCGCTTTGTAAACGTTTATTATTAGCATTTGATGAGTCTCCTCATTCAGTTTCATAGAGCACTTGGACCCGGAAGCCCCTTCGAGTGACGTTACACTTAACAAGCGGATACGTTTTTTTTTACGCCCAAATAAGGTAAAAGAAATTCATAAAAAAAATTACACACACTGTAAAAAAAATCTGTAATTTTATGGTTTATTTCTGGCAGCTAGGGTGCCGGAAAAAAAGTAAAATAACGGCCGCTAAATTACTGAAATTTACTGTAAAATAATGGACAATAAATTACAGAAATTTCCTTAAATTTAAATTTCTGGAAAATTTAGTACTATCCCTGCAATATGTTTTTTGATAAATGTTAAAAAGACATTTTACCACAATGTTCTTTTTGTAACACTGAGCCTGAAAGTCTTTTCCATTTATTTTGTACTTGTAATTTTTTCTGATGATTTTTGGAAACAGGTTTCAGTGTTGATTTTTGATTCATTTTACAAAATAATTAACTTTGACGAATGCATGATTCTTTTTTTGAACTGTAAAACTGGCTATGATACAGTCGATAATGCTTTGAAGTTGATCATTTTTCTTGGGTAGTTTCACATACACAAGGCAAAAGTAATGTCTATTACTCCCTCCTTTCATTTTTTTTTTTGTTAAGATTTAAAAATAATTTTATAATTCTTTGACCTGAATTTCAAGAAACAATAAGGCTATAAAAAACCTCATTAATAATGAAAATAATTATCTATACAATCTAATAATTTAAATATGATGGATCCGCCATATATATATATATATATAAATATATATATATATGTCTTTTTAATTTAATGTATGTTCTGCATCACTGTAAAAAATGATTGCACCAAGTAGTTATCACAACTTAATATTTTAAGTCGAGTTAACTTATCTAAACTTTGATATATAAGTTGTCAACACATTCAAACTAGATAAGTTAACTCGACCTAAAATATTAAGTAATTAGCGCAATCATTTTTTAGTGTACGTTTTGTATGAGTGTTACATGTTATGACATAATCCTGTATGCTTGTCAGTTATATGCTTCAATAATAAATAATAATAATAATAATAAAATCTCCTCAATCATGTCTTACTTTTTCTCCTCTGTCTCCCGTTAGCCCAGGTTCTCCAAACTCACCACTGTCCCCCTGTTGTGAGAGACAGTATTTCAGAATGTCATTGCAGCAAGATATTACTGAACTCCCGGAACTCTTCATCCTTCAGTGAGTAAATACTTTGTCTTTATATCTGGCCCGTGCGAATGTAGCACTGCTTACTTTTATGCAACAGTGTACGTAATTGTCCTTGTTAAAACTTGCAATCTAAAAAAAAATCTTCATTAAATCGATCAAGCAAAAACCCAACGTCTTTTTTTTCCGCTTGAAATTATGACCAGTCATGATATTCTAAGCAAATAAGTACATATTCTAAGGGAAACTACAGTAATCGTTCTGTCATTTGTGGGCTTTGAGGCGTCTTGTTCACTCCAGGAAACCTCCTGGATTGTGAGAGTTACAGTAACCGTACAAGAGAAAAGCTTTTATGATTATAGTCATGATTCAGACGCTGGCAGACTGAGATTGCTGTGATTACTTCTGTAAGTTCTCCACACTTCTGAAAAAGTCAGACGATAACAAAGTAACATCCTCAAGAGAAAGTGAAACAAAATGACCACTACATAGATAGAATATCAATCATGATGCAAAGATTTCAGTTCATCTCTATTGAAGTGGGTTTCCACACCAGTAAAAACAAATGTATTAATGACATATTATAATACTGTAGACCAGTTTGAGGGATGTAAACAAAAACAATGGTCCCAACGTATTTCCAGGTTAACATTTTAAATTTCTTCTTCTTAGAATCTAAAAAGAGCCACATATTGATAAATAATGTTAGCTTTTTTAACATTAAGATATAATGTCTTTGCCTCTTGGTACAATAATGAAACGGTTTGATAAGCAGGAAATGTTCAGGGGTCAATGACATTACCACATTGAAATAGTCTATATAAAGATCACAGTGCAGAATTTATTGTTTATTTTAAACCTTTATACATTGTCTACAAACTAAATTTACACAAATTTGTCAGCTGAAAGTGTTTAATCATTCACAAAAGAATCAGAGATTATAATATTTCTGATATGACGACAATTAATTAGGACGATTCTAAAGCCTGGTTTATACTTCTGCATCAAGTGATCGGCATCGCACACGGCGCATGTCTTGTGCGTTGCCGTGCATTTATACTTCTGCGCGCTGTTTCTGTTGCTCTGCAATAACACTTCAGAAACGCTAGCTGGCAGTGACGTGTTTATGTTCCTCTGTGTCGAGTGTTTTGTTTTTTCTGAATGCTACCTTAATGTACAAGTGGCTCAAACTTGCTCATTTTGAGGCTGGAATCGGCGGACATGCAACAACTTTAATCATAAGGTAAACAAATGGGACTCCACACTTGTAAACACTCGCTGCATCGGGCTGGCGCGGTAAAGTCTAGACTGGATATGAGGCTGGCCGGAAGTGTGATATGCACATTAATATAGCATAATTTTTTTATGACACTCTATAACAATAATTAATATTTCACAGTACTGTGACAGTTTGGTTTAGGGTTGGGCTGGGGGTAGGCATTAAAAAATACAATTTATTGGGTTATTTAATAGATAACATAAATAATACTCGGTACAACTACTGTTTTTAGGTTACTGTGATGGTTGGGTTTAGAGTTGCGGTAGACGATAATAAAATACAATAAATGGGAAATTTAATAAATAACATAAATAATTGTCTTTAACTTCCGGCCGCAAACAAATCTGTTCTACCGTGGCTCTCACCTCCGCTCACACTTGTCAGCACTACCAAGCCGACCAATCACAAAGCTTGCGCTACGCGTCGTTGCGACATGTAGTTAAATTTTTTGACAGGTGCACGTCAGCATCGCCGACGGCCACGGCGAGGACTATGCGACAACACGTACGCTGCGCCGGAGCATACATGTGCGCTTGACACAGAAGTATAAATTAGCCTTAAGGGCCCAAGCAGTTTTAGGGCCCCCAGAGATATTATTAGGGGCCCAAATGACCTGTAGCCCCCCCCCCCCAACCCCCACAAACACACACCCAAAACATCCCCTACCCCCTCTTAAATTTTGTCAGTGACAACTAACCCATATCACAATCAACCACTTAGTTACAAGAACCCCCCCCCCCCTTTATTTTTGTCTGTGACAACGCACTCTACGACCCCCCGCTTTTCATGATAACACACCACCTGAACCCATCATACAAACCCAAAAGCATGATGTTGTTATGGGGTAAAAACTGCCACAATCAGGCTATTTAAACAGACATGTGTGTTCAAATGCATCACAGAATCAGTCCTGATGCAACACTTCTTCCAAATACAGTATGTATTATAATCACCTGGATCGCACAGTTACCTAGTCTGGCCAGTTTCTAACTCAGCACTGACAAGAAAACCCATTGAAAAATATAGCAGACAGTGTTGAGATGTTGACGGCTGAAAATAATAAAATGGTTTCATCACACACACTGGATACAGTAGAGAATACTTAGCAACATCTCTTTCTGCTTGACCATTGAGTCACTGCAACACCGCTCTGACACACACAACATCTCCGTATGACAAAGATGATAGAATGACCACATGACAAGGTTTGAAAAGGACGGAGAAAGAGACAGACCCTCAAACACAAACATGCGTTTGCGGCATCATGCATTTTAACCAGCTTACTCCTCCATATGCTGCTATGCTTACATTAGAACACACGGATAAATATGATTACGGGGACATTTACACATACACACAGGAACACATTCATGCAAGTCACTGATGCACATATTGTTCACAGAAAAACACACAAGCAATGAATCATGCATAAAAAAATGTAAAACTAGTAGTTCACATGTTCATAACATGTTCTTGGTGCCTGTTTATGTCATATATTAAAATGCTGCAACCTCATTCATTGATTGGGGTCGGGGGATGGGGGGGTTAGGTGATTGCAGAAGCGTACTCACACTAGGTACAGTTGCCTTGAACAGTGCCAAAGCACACTTGTCTCCCCTCCCCTCTCCGCCGATGGCCTGCACTCGCACTGCATTTTACCTTCTGAGCCTGAGCATGCTTACTAGGGGTGTGAACCTACACTGGTCTCACGGTTTGGTTCGGTTACGATTATCATGCCATCAATTCGGTTCAATTCGATTCGATATCTATTCGATGCATTGTCGATGCTTTCCATACATAATTAGATTTTTTCTTCACAGCACAATATTTTCTTTTATTCAAATCTATATAAATATTAATATTTATACATTATTTGTAATACAATTTTGTCCTTTAATACAAGCAGTAAGATATATGAACTGTACCTTTAATTTTACCTGCTCAAAGAAGCCCCTCTTTTTGAATGTTTTAGACAAGTACATACACAGACGACAACATGACCATTTAAAGCAAATAAACTAATATGAATATTATCCCGTTGAGCGCTGACAAGCAAGGTCTTAAACCCCTATGATCGGTCATTGTCTTCACCCGCTCAACAGAAAAGGCTGCGATTGGCATTAAAAATGAAAGCGCTGTTCACCGATGAGTGACGCTGGAAGAACAGTCGCGGTTACAGTCTATATGCGCATAATACGCTGGTGTCTGGATTCACAAGTATCACTTTAACAGCTGAGAGGAGAGAAAAGTTACCCCACGAACACCCCAGCGGGCCAAATATCTGAAGCATGTGTGTGTGAGAGAGAGATAGAGAGAGAGAGTGAGAAGGTGGCTTTTTCCCCACATGTAAACAAGGTTTGTTTTTATTTTGTTTTTTGGCCAAGGAGTTTTTTCCCCTATAAACAAGGTTTTTTTGCCAATAAGGTATATATATATATATATATATATATATATATATATATAT
>CAIGQZ010000253.1:7782248-7806295 GCA_903798205.1 Danio tinwini
ATAGATAGATAGATAGATAGATAGATAGATAGATAGATAGATAGATAGATAGATAGATAGATAGATAGATAGATAGACAGTTTAGTCTAACCTGACGAAAAAGGATGTATGTGGGAATTAGTCCCATACAGTAACTGTAAATTAAAATTTTGCCATTTAAAGTGTGTTTAACAATGCACACATTATGCCAATTACCCTTAACCAATCTTGTAATTCATCCTGATTAAAAGCTAAATCAATGTCTTCCTTCCTAATAAATGTACAATCACGAAAATCCCTATAAACCCAAAGAGTGACATTGATCAAATGATATTTTTATCCCTTTCTCTCTCCCACACACGCACACACTCTTGGCATGAACCAGGCAGACGCCCAAACCACAGCGGCTGATCGCGGCCCTGACAATCATGTACGATCAGACCCTGTAATTTTCTTTAATCGCTCCTATAAAAAGCGCTTTGTAGCATTTAAGAGGCCTCAACTTCTCGACGAATTCCACTTTACAGGGGTCAGGTCACCCGACACAGTTACGTCTCTGTCCCATACGGTGTCCTCAATGTGACTCTCATTAAAACCCCCAAACCCCGATACAAACTTTACCCTCCTGACCACTGAAAAGGAAAAAAAAGAGAGCTCAGCCGCCCACTGGTGTAAATAAGGCCTGGAGAAAAGAACACCTGGCCTGCTATATTTGTGCTGCATCCGTAATTTGAGCCAAATCATTTCACCAGTACAGCTGACATCTAAATATCGCTTCTTTTTTAGATACTCTAGATAATGTGCAAGTTTTGTCTTTCTGTGTTAAAAGGCATGAACCTGCAGGTGAATCTGTACACTGAAAAATGGATTGACAAATTTTTTTAAGGTAAGCGGTTGCAAACTATTTAAAAGGGCTGAATTTAAACAAACAAATTACGAAAATTAATTTGTTTGTTTACATTCAGCCCATATAAATTGTTTGCAAGCACTTACCTTAAAAAAATTAGTAAAGAAGGCTGCTGGTTCGAGTCCCGTCTGGGTCAGTTGGCATTTCTGTGTGGAGTTTGCATGCTCTCCCCGTGTTGGTGTGGGTTTCCTCCTGGTGCTCCGGTCCACAATCCAAAGATATGCACTATAGGTGAATTGAATAAACTAAATTGTCCGTAGTGTGCGTAAATGAGAGTGTATGGGTGTTACCCAGTACTAGGTTGCAGCTGGAAGGGCATCCACTGTGTAAAACATATGCTGGAATAGTTAGCGGTTCATTCTGCTGTGGCAACCCCTGATGAATAAAGGGACTAAGCTGAAAAGAAAATGAATGAATGAATGAATGTCTCAGAATTAGTCGATGTATAAATCTAAATTAGTGCTGTAACTATAAATAAATGTTGGTTTGGGCTGATAACATGAATTTAACCCTTGTACATCAATAGATACAAAGAGGACACGTAATGAAGAGTAACGTTTGTTTCATGAAGCCTCGCTTTGCCCACCAAATTACAACGGCATTTTACCGTTTTATGTGAGTAAATATCAGTTATCAGCATATCTGTAAGCGACCAGTGCAAACACACAAGAAACTCCAGCGCGCTCGCGATGACCCGTCAAAATAAAAGTTTGGTTCGGCTCGAAGAAATAGTAACAAATATTTTACTGCTGAACGTTAGATTGCTCTTCTCAAATGTAGTAATAATTACAAGAGGAAAGATATGCCAGTTGGGTAAGAAAATACTCAAAATAATCATGTTTTCTTTTAAAATTAAATTAAAAAGTGATATCTTGATGCTGTGTTCGAGTCCCGGCTGGGTCAGTTGGCGTTTCTGTGTGGAGTTTGCATGTTCTCCCCGTGTTCACTCGGGTTTCCTCCAGGTGCTCTGGTTTCCCCCACAGTCCAAAGACATGCAGTACAGGTGAATTGAATAAGCTAAATTGGCCATAGTGTATGTGTGTGGATGAGTGTGTATGGATGTTTCAACTGGGTTGCAGCTGGAAGGGCATCCGCTGTGTAAAACATATCGTCACCCTAGAATTATAAGGTTCTGTCCGCTTTCTGAAGGATTTTGAGATATTGAGCTTCAAAGTTTTTGCATTCCATAGCAAACAGTATGTGTTTAACATTTGCTTTTTAAATAAAACGTCTTAAAATGTAAACAACTATAAAAAAATATCCCATAATGTAAATAAGTTGTCATTTAATGAGAATATGTCAGCAACTCAATTTTTACAAAAATGTCAGATAGAACCTTATAATTCTAAGGTGACGATATGCTGGATTAGTTGGCGGTTCATTCCACTGTGGCGACCTCTGATGAATAAAGGAACTAAGCCGAAGGAAAACGAATGAATGAATATTTTGTAAAATATTGATTTAAGAATATGCAGTCATCTGTATAACAAGACAGAAATCCAAAATATGAAAATTGATGTCGACGAAATCATAAAAAATGTTACAGTTGCAATCAGAATTATTGAACCCCCTTTTAATATTTTTTCTTTTTTAAATATTTCCCAAATGACGTTTAACAGAACAAGAAAATTTTCACAGTATGTCTGATAATATTTTTTTTTTCTTTTTGAGAAAGTCTTATTTGTTTTATTTTGGCTAGAATAAAAGCAGTTTTTAATATTTAAAACCAATTTTAAGGTCAAAATTATTAATCCCTTTAAGCTATTTATTTTTCCATAGTCTACAGAACAAACCATGACTATACAATAACTTGCCTAATTACCCTAACCTGCCTAGTTAACTTAATTAACCTAGTTAAGCCTTTAAATGTCACTTTAAGCTGTTTAGAAGTGTCTTGATAAATATCTAGTCAAATATTATTTGCTGTCATCATGTCAAAGATAAAATAAATCACTTATTAGAGATGAGTTATTAAAAACTATTATTATTAGAAATGTGTTGAAAAAACCTCTTCGTTAAACAAAAATTGGGGGAAAAATAAACAGGGGGGCTAATAAATCAGGGGGTTGAATAATTCTGATTGAAACTGTATGTATTTAAAAAAAAATTATTCTGAGTTAAATTTTGAGATGAACTGTCTCTTTAATCTAGATTATATCTTGGTTAAATTCTGGTCTTTAACCTTGGTTCCTCGTATGACAAATTCAAACTATACAAATATGTATCTTAATATTCACTGTATTAGATTATGGGATTGTTGACAACAACACAACACCTCAAAATATGCCAAATAAGTGATACTGCATATTGTGAACCTGGCATTAGTGGACCAACTCCTCAATTAGCATGCTGCTGAATGACAAGTAACTAAATAACGTGGTTGTATATAAAGAGTTGCTTTTGACCTACCTATTTCCTTTAACTAGGGAAATGACAAAGCAATCAAAAGCCAGTCGTGCGTCATTGTTTAAATGGTGGCACGTATGAGTGATTTCTAACTGCGCTCTATCGAGTTTGACTTCCTTCAGCTGTGGCATAAAGGCTGTAATTTAGAGAGTGCCCATGAAACTAAAATGATGGACTGAGAAGAACATCGCCTTCAGACTGTTGCGTTCCTACGTTGTTTATCCAAGACTTCTGCATAGATTTTCTTGCTTGTGCCTAGCTTATTTCTTAAAGCAAACCAAATCATTATTGGATTACATTAAAAAAATAAGAAGAAAAACATAATGGCAGGGATTCTTGAGGATAATCAGCTGCTATAACTGAATAAACAGTGTCTGGATATAAATCATGAGTATTTCCACAATGCCATCGCTTACAAAAATGAACCAAAGTTAGGAATGAAAATTAGGTATAATTACCATGTTTTAGGAAAAAGAGTTTTACTACAAATACCACAGTTAAACCATGGTTATTGTAGCAAAACCATAATGAGTTTGAGAGTTATCATGGCTTACCAACTACAAAAACCAAACATATTGTTGAGTTATTAGTAAAGTTATTGATTGATCGACTGACTGACTGACTGACACCAATGATAAAACCATGGTTTCTATTAACTATTAACTGTTATATCATACAGAGGACTTTGTAAAACAGTAATTTGCTTAGGAAGACAGCTAGAAACCACTCAATGCCAGTGTAATCAACTAAAACTTTCACATCCAAGTTTCCTTCGATGCACAAGCCATACAGAGAAAATTATCCTTTACCATTGTGACCTAAATCCAAACCAAAATATTCTTCTTCCAGGCAAGTGTGTGAACTGTCCTCAGAGACACACGAGTAAGGGAAGAGCTTAATCAAATGTTTTCTCTCTTGTTGGAAATGTCCATTAAGTTAATCAAAACCAGATTTAGGAAACAGGGAGAACAGATGCTAAAGCAAACACGAGGAAATTAGCACACCCAACGCTATTACAGTCCACTGCTGTTCTGTTTAGCAGCGTCCCATTGCTGATTACAGATCTGGCGTGCTGTGGTCATGGGTGGACCACCGACCTGAACCCAAGCCCAGACACACTAAATGATAAAACTATCCAGTCAAACACGCTTTTCATTTATTTCAATTGTGCTAAAAATGGCACAGTGTACTGGAACGGTGAGAAGTCAAATTAAATTTTCTTTATGAAGCCAATTTTTTAATTGTAGCATTTTCATGAATGTCAATTCAATACTAGGATGCACATCTTGATTTTGCCAATTCTGATGCGATCCTGGATTAACATCTATGTTGATCCTGGAACATCATTTTTGTTTGAAAAACTAATCCATACTTATTCCTTACCCTAAACCCAACCATGTAAATTCCAAAACCATGTTATTCCCAATATCAAAGGGCAATAAAAGTTGGATACCAATCATGTAGAAGTGCATAAACCTAACCGTAAGCCACCGTAAACATATCTCTTAATTCTGATTGGCTGATTGGAATGTTGTTCCAGGATCAACATAGATGTTAATCCAGGAACATGTCCTACTTGGTGAAATCAGGTTGGCGATACTACTACAGTATGACATACTGGTTGAACACTAACAAACTAGCTAACTAAATGTCTGCCTGTCTTTTTATTTTAATTTTTTGCTAGTCCAGCTTAAAAATATATTATATTTTAAGTACTATCTTAATATTAATTGCATTATAGTTAACTGAGAAATTGAAAAAATATGCCACAATAAAACTAATTTGTTTGGTTATCAGTTTAATATTCATTCATTCATTCATTTTCTTTTCGGCTTAGTCCCTTTATTAATCTGGGGTTGCCACAGCGGAATGAACCGCCAACTTATCCAGCATATGCTTTAAGCAGTGGATGCCCTTCCAGCTGCAACCCATTACTTGAAAACATCAATACACACTCATTCACACACATACACTACAGCCAATTTAGCTTACCCAATTCACCTATACCACATGTCTTTGGACTTGTGGGGGAAACCGGAGCACCCACACGAACACAGGGAGAACATGCAAACTCCACACAGAAATGCCAGCTGAACCAGCCGAGGCTCAAACCAGCAACCTTCTTGCTGTAGAGGCGATCATGCTACCCACTGCGCCACCATGACGCCCAGTCCAAACTTGGATGTCCAAATGTTGGAATAAAAAAAGAAAGAATTGATCCCAACTAACCTTTAAGGTAAAGTCATTTTCCTAAAATACTTTTTGTCCTATACAAAATTTCCCCAAAACTGCTTTAAGTTAAGACACTAATTGTGCTCTTAAAGAGACATTCTTCTGATCTTTTCTCATAAACGCTGTATGCTGAAGCCCAGTTCAACTTTGAACATTAGGACTATAATTTTCTGAGCAGAAATAACTTGGACCTTGAAGATGGCCATGTTTTCTAGCCACCAGTATTCTTAGATTCCATCGCTTGTGCCAGATGATCACAGAAGTGGACAGTTCCAGCCTTTCTAACCACTTAAAGGATAATCCCTGATAGGACAACAAAGTCTATAGCTGGCAGTGAGATCTCTGAGTTGCTATTCCTGCTGTGTGAGTCATGTATGTTGTAGTTAGTTATTCGGAGGAGGACCTTTGGTTGGAATCAGGGCAGGGTCATGGTTTGGGTTTACAATGAATCAGGTTATCTTTTTGTCTTTTTATCTCTCTGCCAAGTCAGAGTGCTTCCCTATCTTCCCGCAAGGCTGTCTGACTTAATTTAGACATTGGAAAATGCTTATGTTACAACCTCTTCAAATACCAATGACTTGTGCCTTCAGTGGCTTTACCACAGTATGTGTCATATGTTGTTTTAATTTTGCTTTGACTACACAATGCTTCTGAATAGCAGTAAAGACTCAGATTTCCACTTCAAACCGAAGAACTTCAGGTGTTGTCATTTTGCAGTCTGGCTAATTTTAGTGTGGAATGTTAAGCCGGGTGTGCTGAGCATCCATCATCATTAAAAACATACTCTGTGTACACATAATTTGCATTTTGATGGTCAATCCAGGCCACATACCTCAACGGTTCAGGGTTATGTATTTTTGCATCTAAATTCATCGTTTTAATGCAAGATTGTTGTTTGTAATGGCCTCCGAAGACTATCCCACATGCACTTTTAGGTTATCTTTGCCTGCGGAGCAGATGTGATCTGGAAAAACACTTGAGCTCAGAGCTTTTCCGTCTTCGGTGCTTACTACACCTCTTTACTCAGAGCTCACCGAGGCAAGAAACCACAGAAATGTCCAAACCAAAGAGCGCACAGTTCCTGTCCAACAAGTCTTGTATGGCACAGAACACACTTTCTTGTGAATGGGACTTTGTGTCAACAAAAACAGATTGAATAGCTGATGTTTTTAGTTGCCCCTGTCAAGTTGAGTCCATGCTATGTCAACTACCACGTAACCTACACTCTTAGAAATAAAAACACGCAAGCTGTCACTGGGGTGGTACCTTTTCAAAAGGTACAAATTTGTACTTAAAGGTCCATATTGGTACCTCAAAACTATATATTAGGACCTAAAATTTTTAAGAGGAACACTTTTGTTCTTTTTAGGTACTAATATGTACCCTAAAGGTATTTATATGGACCTTGTAGGTACAAATTTGTACCTTTTGAAAAGGTACCACCCCAGTGACAGCTTGTGTACCTTTATTTCTGAGAGTGTACACTGTCAGAAAACAATCCCTTTAGGGGTAAAACAGCTTGAAATTGAGACAGTGCCTCTAATGTTGTAACTTTTCAACTCTTAAAAATGCAGTTTAGTACCTTAGAGTAGTGTGCATGCCCTTAGGGTTTTTAAACTTTCAGGGGAAAATAAGGTATATGTCCTTAAAAGTGATGTACCCACAGTTGAAATTTGTGTTCTACATTTTACCCATCCAAGTGCACACACACAGAGAGATTCAAGAACACACACCCAGGGTGTCAGGCAGCCATTTGCTACAGCACCCAAGCAGCAATTAAGGATTAGGTGACTTGCTCAAAGACACCTCAGTCAAAAGAATGGAAGAGGCCGCTGTTTATTCACTCCTGCCGGTATCGGGAATCAAACCTAAATATTTTGGGTTAGGTCCAACTCTCTAATCATTAGTCCTGAACTGTAAAGTAAGTCTAGCCCAAAGTATAGGGTCAAATTGACAAACTGCCACTTTGGTGCAACACTGGAACAGTACAACTTTGAACTTTCCTTATCTGATAAGTGGGGCGGGTAGTAGAGCTGTGGTACTGGAATGAGTCTGTTGGCTCATTAAGGTGGACCACACCATTCTCAAGTCTCCAGAAACTCCAGAAGAATAAATGGAGGACTCAGTGAGAAGATGGGAGTGGACCAGGCCTAAAACATTTATGTTGAGGTTTTGTTTATGTCTGTGTGGCAGTTGTCTGTGAGGGCCTGCAGCAAAACGTTTTGTGTTTATTTTATTTATAAAAACTTGAGTTGAGTGACCCCCTGGATCAGGGGTCACCAATCTCAGTCCTAAAGTGCAGGTTTCCATGCAGAGTTTAGCTCCAACTTGCCTCAACACACCTGCCTGGAAGTTTCAAGTATACCTAGTAAGACCTGGATTAGCTTGTTCAGGTGTGTTTGATTAAGGTTAGAACTAAACTATGCAGGATGCCGACCGTCCAGGAACAAGTTTGATGACCCCTGCCCTGGAGGAAGTAGATATGCACTCTCAGACAGCTCTTGTCTATTGTGAAGATTTGCAGTGAAATTAAGCTGGACAAGGTAGAATCTGCCTCTGTGGGTGCTTTAGGATGGTAGCTACTGGAAGAGCTGTCCATGAGGGGAAGTAGAGTCATCCATGAGGCAGATGGCAGCAAGCTCTTCTCAGACTCTTGCTTAGTCCAGATCAATGGCACTCCACATTTCACAGTTCATTGAGGAAGGAGGCAGGAGCTGACATGTTTTATTAACAACATAAACAAACTCTAGCTAGCATATGTGTAAAACCGCAGGATACTTTGGGTTTAAATGTAGTGTATAGGTTCTGCACATTTTGTAAATGCATCTAATTACATAAAAAGTCACTTGTCCAAGGTTAAAATCATCAATACTCACTCTCGCAGAGTCTCCTCCTCAGCCTGCCCCTGATCTTGTCAATGGCATCAAAGTCGGTCACATGGAAAACATGAGCGCTTTTAGGCTCTGCTGCAATCTCCTCCAACTCTTCCTTCAGAGCTTCCCCAATCCCTACAGCGAACAACCTGATCCCAGCAGCTGCTGCAGCAACCGACGGCTCCAAAACAAAATCCTGACTCTGGCCATCCGTTAGCAAGATGGCCACTTTCTGAATTCCCTTGGCAGCAGGTCTCGCCCCTGCCCTCTCTGTGAAGATGTTGGTGGTGGTGAAGCTGATGGCATCCCCAGTCTTGGTGTTTCCACCCAGGTAGCGGATGTTCCTGGCTGCACGTTTGACCTCTTCCAAAGTTTTGTACCTGGCCAGGTTGAATTCAACGGTTGGACGGTCGCTGTAGCGAACCACGGCCACACGCGTCTTATCCACACCTACATCAAAAGATTCCACCAGGTTTGCCACCCATTGCCGGATCTTTTCAAAATTCTCCTTGCCCACACTTGAAGAGGTGTCCAAAATGAATACCAGATCATAGTGGACGTTCTTGCAACCTGGTGTAAAAGACATACAATTTTACAGACTCTGTGTATACAGCTTAACCACAGATTTTTGAGATTTGTGTTTCTGCTATGGTGTGGTTGGATAATACATACACTGAATTGTGCAGAGAAAAGTTCTTAGTTTGTCAGGTGCAAAACCTCAGTTTGCACACATAACAACAGACTCACTGGAAGTCAGAATTAGATCCACCACATTGCTAAACAGAGGAGTCATGAAAACAGTATATTTAGGCTAGAATGTGACCTCACCTGCTCTTTGTCCTTCAACACCGCCTCCATACAGAGTTAAAGCCAATACGGTCAGGACCAAAGAGATCCTGAGCCCAAATCGAAACTTCATCTCCTCCACTGTTGTTCGCTGATATTCCTGCTAAGGTGCGATGATCATGAAGTTGCTGCTCCTGTGGAGACATGAGAACAAATGAGAGGTGATCAGTCATTCGGACTCAGAGCCGAGTTATATTGAAGGATTGAGTGTATGATACACAACTGTGCTTTATACACAACATTTCTTACTGATGTACTGCCAATGCAGCCCACATTACTCCCGAATTGTACTTTCCAAGTTGCCTTTTCTGTTTGAGCAGAGTCAATTTATAGTTATGTGTTTGAGGAAAACTTTTTTTTATTTATTTTTTTTTTAAATACTGATTTTGGAAAAAATAAATTATGAAATAACTTTTAGAGAACATAAAATAATTGCTTAGGCAGCTCGGTGGTTAGCACTGTCACCTCACAGCAAGAAGGTTGCTACTTCAAGTCCCAGCTGGGCAAATTGGCATTTTTGTATGAAGTTTGTACATGTTCTCCCTGTGTTGGCATGGGTTTCCTCCGGGTGCTCTGGTTTTCCCCACAGTCCAAAAACATGTGCGATAGGTGAATTGGATGAACTAAATCGGCCGTAGTGTATGAGTGTGTGTGTGTGTGTGTGTGTGTGTGTGTGTGTGTGTGTGTGTGTGAATGTGAGAGTGTATGGGTGTTTCCCAATACTGGGTTGCAGCTGAAAGGGCATCCGCTGCAAAAACATATGCCGGAATTGTTGGTGGTTCATTCTGCTGTGACGACCTCTAAAAGAGAGACTTTTTCTGCAGAAAAAATACAATACTTTTAATATTTGAAATTTGGAAGAAATGTTAATCAGACCTTTATTAAAAAAAATTTAATTATGAACTTTTTGCTAATTTTTCAGAAGACACTACTGTGAATTCAATATTTACATTTTTTTTAAATGAGCTGTATATTTATACATGCACTGTTATTGTCATTTTATGTAAGTAAAACAACAGTACGTGCAGAATATTTATGAATATACACCCTTCACAAATCTCTCTTTTAAATTCATATTTTAATAGGAAGCTTTACTATATTATATTTGTGCATATATATTAGATTAGTGTTAAGATCACCAGCGATATGCAGCACACAGTTCACTAAAGAAGTACAAATCCGCCAGTATATAGACTACAAGTTCCAGTCATGCACCGCTCACATGCACCTGTTCCACATCCTGTTGATTTCAAACACTCATGGCTGGGAGCTGCTCATGAACTGATTACATGGACTTAATACACAGCACACATGCACACCTCTCACACCTTAGTCTTGTTATACAGTTTGTGAACATTACAACGCGTTTTTCTTGCCTTGCCTTGCCGGGTTGACCCTCAACTTGTTTGTTTGTTTTATGTTGTCTGCTGCCTGCCTTTTGACCATCTGCCTGTTCATGACCATGTTTCTGGATTGCTTGTATACATCTGTTTGCCACTGTGTTGACCGTTGCTTGCCTAACTATTCTTAATAAACTTGCGTTTGGATCTGCACCTCTGGTGTTAGCGTCCCTTCACATTGCAATTGGTCAGTACTGAAGCCAAATCTGGAGCTTATCTAACAAAATAACTTACGATAACTCTTGATAAACAAGTACACCCAAATTTATGTAATAGAAAAATATTATATACAAAATTTAAAAGTGGAAAAATCAAGAGAAAAATTTATTGAAATTTTGTAGTTTGTATTTTTTTTGCAATATTTAGCCTTAATTTAATCGTATTATCTTTCAATTTCTTTGTTTTCATGACTAAAATACTATTTTAATAAATATATCTGTTTAATAAATCTGTTTTGTTTAAATGCACCGAAATACATTCAAAATGGGGTGTACTCAATTATGTTGAGCACTGTATATATACTGTATACCCCTGGATTGTATATACAAACTGTAAAAAAATTGTTGACTTTATAAATAAATGCAGTAAGTTGGGAAGAGTTGCTCTAAAATTATTGATTAAATAAACTAATCAAATGAATTATTACACCTTTATGGACAGTTAATTGATTAACTAAGAAAGTACTTTTATTCATTCATTCATTCATTTTTTTTCGGCTTAGTCCCTTTATTAATCAGGGGTCACCACAGCGGAATAAACTGCCAACTTATCCAGCATATGTTTTACGCAGTGGATGCCCTTCCAGCCGCAACCCATCACTGTGAAAACACCCATACACACTCATTTACACACATACACCGGACAATTTAGCTTACCCAATTCACCTGTACCACATGTCTTTGGACTTGTGGGGCAAAGCGGAGCACCCATGGGAAACCCACGTGAACACGGGGAGAACATGCAAACTCCACACAGAAACGCCAACTGATCCAGCCCAGGCTCGAACCAGCGACCTTCTTGCTGTGAGGGGATTGTGCTACCCACTGCACCACCGTGCTGCCCAAGTACTTATATATGACCTTTTAAAATAATTTTTTCAAAGTGTGAACTAATATGCTTCCCTAAGATTCCTCTATGACTTATGGTCTTCTCTGGAAATGTGCAATAGCTGCTCCAAATTTGAACATTTCTTGATTTAAGGTGATACCAAGTGTAAGTTTTGTGAAGTACAGTACAAACAGTATATGAAGAACTAAAGTGCTAGCACAGCACACTAGAAGACATTTTTAGGGCCTAAAATGTATGTATTTTAAATAACACATAATGAAAGATTGTAAGTGTCCATCAGCTAACCAGAGTAAAGGTGGGGTAACAGAAAGAAAAACCCCAGAAAGGTTTATGCCAGACTGTAATTCCTTCCTCCGCTGACTAAACTATACATTCCAGCACTTGTGACTAACCACACTCCTCTGGCCAAGCCGAACTGATGTTTCACTGTAAATAGGGTGTGCTTCTGATTTAGAGGAGTACAGATCGCCCCAGGGAGCACACTGTCATCAGAGGGAGAGGGAACAACATTGGGAAGCATTGAATTATGGTTTTGCTGAGGCCTGATGATGTGGCAATCTCGCTTCTTAGGCAATTTCAGCACAAGTTCCATAACATTCAGGTCAATTAAAATCGTTCATTTTCTTTTCGACTTAGTCCCTTTATTAATCAGGGGTTGCTACAACAGAATGAACCGCCAACTTATCCAGCATATGTTTTACACAGCGGATGCCCTTCCAGCTGCAACCCATGGAAAACATCCATACACACTCATTCACACACATACACTACGGACAGTTTAGCTTACCCAATTCACCTGTACAGCATGTCTGTGGACATGTGGGGGAAACTGGAGCACCTAGAGGAAACCCACATGAACACGGGGAGAACATGCAAACTCCACACAGAAATCTCAACTGACCCAGCCGGGGCTAAAACCATTGATCTTCTTGCTGTGAGGCAACAGTGCTACCCACTGCGCCAATGCGTCGCCCTGAATTAAAATCATTATTGCATTATTCTGAAAAAACGTCACCACGGTGAATAGGCTGAACTTTATCAACACTCAAAAAAATACTTTTGCTGCTTGTTCAAACTACTTATTTAATACGAGTTACCAACACTTCTTACAGGTGCACTATGTAAGTTTGACACCCAGTGGTTGAACCAGGCATTGTATTCCAAGCGCAGGTTGCCAGATTGAGGACAAACAGGTGGGTGCCTGACTATCAAGCCTAAAGGCTGATTAAATATTGTTCTAAATGAAAGCAATGGCACGCTATAGAAGGAATATTCTACATATTAAAAGCAGTTTTTGTTTTAACCAACACCTTGGATTTATATTTTAGAAACGGCTTCTGTTTCTTGTAGCTAAACAACAGGACAAACTGGCAATGATCACCTCAGGTACACCTCATGTGCTTTATTCAGTGTTAAATGCTAATAATATGAGTTTGAATGCCATTCCACGTGACATTTATTTCTATACTACTGAAAGCAGCAGCAGATAGTTCACCTCAGATCTTAAAAATAAAATAAACCGTTTGAAATTGAACTTTAGACTCAAAACCAACACATATCAGTGATTCAGCATCTACATTTAATAATGTTAAAAAGGTTTAATATGTATTAATTAGATCCTAATCTATACCATTTTGTGAGTGAGTGCATATTCTGTGCTTCTGAATGGCTGTTTTACATTTCTGTCGTGTTTCGTCTCGTGCAAACAGCCAAATTCCTCATCACTGCGTATCTCGTCATGAAGCATGTTGTTAAGACACGCGGTTACAATGTAACCTGCTCACCTAATGTTTACACTCCTACTATTTATATTATTTGCTAATTAATAACCGCCTCATGTGGAACTCTGAATCTGTGTCTCATTTCGGAGTCTGCTACTGTCCAATGGAAGTCGCATTTCAGTCAGAGACGCATGCTTTGAGAGCCGTCCTGACTGAATGAATGAATGATATTAAGCGGTTTTCCAACAAGGCAACCCGGGGTGCTGAATATAATTGGCTAAACTGGAACTGGGCGCGTTAAATGACCAAAACAAAGACAGATGTTCCTGAATGCTTAGCATTAGTTCCAATCACTTAGCATGTTTCTTAAATATCTTCACACATGTTATGGCATTTTCATGCTTTAGAAGAGTCAAAAGCTTACATACAGCACCTTTAAGGTTTTTGAGGGGACAACTTAATTGTTTTATGTTTAATCCACTTAAATTTGTAAAAAAAAATTAAGTTAACCTAAGGGATTTGTGTTGGAACAATATAAAGGAATTGTGTGGAAGCCAGCATTTCTTACAGTGAATGTTAAATGGAACTTTGATGAACTGAAAGTTGATTTAAGGAATGGAAAACTGCAATTTTATGTGTCTATCAGGCCAATAGGTAAACACTTCTGTTCCTTGTTGGACTTAAAGTTTAACACCACCTCAAACGCTGTTTTCTTTTTTTTTTTTATGATTTATTTCTCTCTTTTTTCATTTATGGAGGTTTGCACTATCATCATATGACCCAGAAAGCTTTGCTTGCTTTTTGTTTCTGGTTTTAAAAGCCCACGGTATCTGCCAGAACGATGAGCTCTTTGAACCCTTTGACCAGAGCAGGTCTTCTAATGTTTCTTTGAGGCTGTGAAAGCATTAGCATTTCTACATTTTCAGTAAACAACCATTTATATTGGCTTTTCAGGCTTTTTGTTCTTGGTGAATAAGGAACTTCTGCCACACTTTCCTACAGTCAGTTCAGCCGACCAAACTGTTAAAGGGCACATTGTTTTTCAGCCTCTGGTCAAGCTATTAGCCTAAATTACCTGTTGCATTTTGCATCTAATGAACATGCACTTGGTTTCAAAAATCTTTTCATAACTCCACCAAAGGGAACACCCAGTTCTGTTTTTAGCAACACAAAGTTCATGGCCTACATTTTTCCATCAATCTACAATCTTTTGGTCAACCTTTTTTGACATACAATGCTTTGTTTACCAGCCCAGTACTATTCCTACCTCATTCTTGGGTTACTATAACCTTTCTTCTTAAAAATAAAGCTTTACTGTAAAAATACCTTCAATTGCCTTGCTTACCAGCAGTATAGCCTGCATCCTTTCACTGATCACCACTTACTAAATGTACAGTAACTGGGGCGGACTTAAAGGTGCTGTATATAAGTTTTTGACTCTTCTAAAGCATAAAAATACCATAATATGTTTGCAGATATTTAAGAAACATGCTAAGTGAACATACCTGTTTATCTAAAAAACAATGCTGAAGTCAGATATTCTGCTTTGAAAATGTCTGTCTTTGTTTATGTTCTTTTAACCCACCCAATGCCAGTTTAGCCAATTATATTTCAGCACCCCGGGTTGCCTTGGTGGAAAACAGCGTATTTTATTCATTCATTCAGAAAAGCTCTGAAAGCATGTGTCTGTGACCGAAATGCGACCGAAATGTAACTTCCGGTGGACAGTATACTCCAAAATGAGACAGATTCAGTTCCACATGAGGTTATTATTAGCAAATAGTATAAATATTATGAGCGCAAACATTAGGTGAGCAGGTTACATTGTAACTGCATGTCCTAACAACACGCTTTATGAGATACGCAGTGATGAGCAGTTTGGCTGTTTGCACCAGACGAAACACGACAGAAATGTAAACACAGCCTTTTAAAAGCACAGAATATGCACTCATTCACGAAACGGTAAGGTTTATATTCTATTTAATACACATTAGCCCTCTTTAACACCATTAAATGTAGATGCTGAATCACGTGTTTAGTTTTAAAGTTTCAAACGGTTTATTTTATTTTCAAGATCTGAGGTGAACTATCTGCTGCTGCTTTCAGTATATAGCAATAAATGTCATGTAAAATGGCATTAAAACTCACATTGTTAGCATTTAGCACTAAATAAAGCACATGAGGTTTACCTGAGGTGATCACTGTCATAGTTTTCTGTTGTTGAGCTGTGCGAAATAGAAGCCGTTTCTAATATATCAATTCGAGGTGATGGTTTTGACAAAAACTCCTTTTAATATGTAGAATATTCCCTCTATCGGGTGCCGTTGCTTTTATTTAGAACACAGTTTAAATCACTCGCTCCTGTACTCAATCTGGCAACCCGCGCTTCAGTTTGTTTTGATCCAGGAGTGCAATACCTAGTTCAACCACTGGGTGTCAAACTTACATACTTACATACACCTTTAACCAATGAGTGAGGTAACCAATGAGTTAAGGCCCCGGGGAATTAGGCGGCCCCGACCAATGCCAAGAAGCCTAATTATATTATATAGCTCTTTTATTATTTTCTATCACATATCATATGTTGTAAAATCTGTCCATTAAGATTTTAATATTATCACTTCTTTTTAAAACCTGGGGCCCCCATGATTATTGGAACGTTTCTTTTGTACTGCACATGTAATATAAAAATAAAAAATATATATAAATTAAAAAAAATTTCATAAAAATATTTTTAAATAAATTTAATCACAAATATGGTTAATTATTTGTACATATACTTAGTTTGTGAAGTTTATTTATTTGTGGGTTTATTGTATTTCATTTTACATTAAGAAGATAAAGGTTCCATTTGAAATATATTTTTAAAATGCAGTTTATTTACAAGAACAAAAAAACGAATCTACAGAGGGAAAAAATCTATAGAAAAGGAGAGTTTGTGCGATTGCGCCCTCTGGCGTTTAGGATGAATGAAACAAATTACATCTAAGGGTACACACTGGACTATTCATTTTTATATATCATGGAGATTACTAAATATATTATATGGTATATTGTGACAGACATTATTTGCAAGATAAGAATATTACATTTTTATATGTCATGATTAGGGGTGACATTGTGGTGCAGTGGGTAGCACTATCGCCTCACAGCAAGAAGGTCACTGGTTTGAGCCCCTAGTGGGTCAGTTGGCATTTCTGTGTGGAGTCTGCATGTTCTCCCCATGTTCACATGGTTTTCCTCCTGGTGCTCTGGATTCCCTCGCAGTCCAAACACATGTGCTATAGGGAAATTGAATAAACTAAATTGTCCGTAGTGTATGTGTTTGAATGAGTGTGAATGGATGTTTCCCAGTACTGGGTTGCAGCTGGAAGGGCATCCACTGTGTAAAACATATGCTGGATAAGTTGTCGGTTCATTCTGCTGTGGCAACCCTTGATAAATAAAGGGACTAAGCAAAGGAAAATGAATGAATATCATGATTATTATCAATGACTGTAAATAGCAAACATACACTTTTTGGTTCTTTCAACTCTGCAAGAGTCATTTGTTTACAAACCCAAGGGACCAAGATTTTATTTTTCTGGTGGTACACTTTGATACACCACTGATAAATACTGGGCTATTTCAAGTATTATTTTATGGGTCGTGGGTCATGGCAGTTGACCAGCAAAAAAGCAGAGAGTGGACTTTGCAGAATGTGAAGATGAGAGAGACGCCCAAAATAATGGATGAAGTGCAAGAGTACTGTGCAAACTTTCAGAGGAGTCATCAGAGGAAAATCTGCTATCATTCTGGGAGAAACAAGATCACTTATTTACACGACTGCAGCGCCTTGCAAGGAGAAGCTTGTGCATTCCTGCAACAAGCGGTGCGAGCGAACGCTCATTTAGTGCAGCCCCAATCCAGGCACAGTAGGCTACATGCTGTTCTGTTTTTGCACAGTGCAAAGAAAAAGGCCAAGTAAACATAACATAGCTGCTGTTTAGGCTGAAGTGGCGCCATTTTTGTTATGTTTTTCCTGTATATGTAAAAGCTAAATCTGCTGTTAATAACAAACGATCCACAGTGACCTATCATCTCGCTTAAAACAAAGAATTAGAATTATTAAAGTGCCAATCGAGTGCGGATATAGCCTATATATATCAGATAAAATAATATGCGCTGGTGGCGGGTGGATGATTAGAATGAAGGAGCAGATTCGGGTGACATTTCAGCTGATCCGCGCATCTCTACTGTGTATCTTGAAACTATTCTCTGGCACTGACACATTTTTTTTTTTTTGCTTATATTATTGCAAGTTTTCACTGTTAAGACAGTTCATGCATGCAATTTAATCTAGTACTAGTCTTAAGGCTTCCCAGAGGGCACCTTGATGTCAAAACGACATTAACTAACATGTCAAAAATGCAGATCGATTTGTTGCCATTTGACTACCCTGATGTCAAAACAGATCAATTTGAAATTTAACATTGGTGTTAAAATCGATTATAGGACAAACCAGTAATTGATATTTGATGTGTGTGTTTTTTTTACGCCACTGTTAGATGTCAGTTTAATGTTAATTTAACATCATGGTAGTTTACATGCATTATAGGGATACAAATTTCAGTGTAAATTTGGAATTTGAAATCGAAGATTTCTGATTTATTAAGTCTTTTTTTATTTGAATGCTTTTCCTGTCATTATTTTGGTCAAAATGCAATCAATGTGTGGATGTCAAATGGACATCATGGTTTTGACAACAATGTCATTTTGGGTTGTTTCGGAAACTCATTCATTTATTCATTTTCCTTTGGCTTAGTCCCTTATTTTTCAGGGGTTGCCATAGCGCAAGGGTCATCAACTATATTTGTCAGAGGACCAGAGTTTTACCAGACAGCCTCCTTGGGGGCCGGTCCCCCTAAAAGAAAATCAAATAAAAATCTAATTTTGGCTTAACATTATGTTTAATGTTTATACTTTTTCAATTTCATTACAAAGCTGAAGGCATTTGATTCAGGCTGCCATCACCTATACCACAGTCAACCACTAGGAGTGATAGATATTTTGCCTCAACTCAATTAGGCTAAGTCAACAAGAGGAAATGTAACTTCAGCCATTGATTAAGCACTGTGAGTAGCCCGTTTCAGCATTGTGATTTGAATTCAAGCCCACTTAACTTTCATTTGATGTGCGAACATTATTTGTGACCTGTTTTGTTCTGGTACCACGTTATTTATTTACCATGCTATTTTAAGTTGTGCCAGATTGTTTTTCCTCCTTTTTTTTTTGTCCTGAGGCAGACATCCCAAGTCTCCGCGAAGTTCTGTGAGTCTCCCGCAAACGAATGACAATCTCCCGGAAATCGGGCGTCTCCCTTCCTCTCCTCAAATACGTCACGCACCTCTCTCCACCGCATCCCTCTTTTCTCTTCATCACACACACGTCACGCGCACTCCGCCTACACCCCACCCGGTCTTTACTTACGCTAAAACCTGTTTGAAATGCTTAACGCCGCATAGTCTGTCTGAGTCTGTCCTCATTTCGAAGTGTAGCCTAAATATAGTCATAAATGGTGGCTATTCTGACAAGAGACTCAGTTGTTGTTATTTTTAGTTGCTTTAATAGTGTGGACCACTATTTTCTTTTTGATCCTCACAATTTTGGAATCCAGTCGCGGGCCGGATTGAATGGCTTAGCGGGTCGGATTTGGCCCACGGGCCGCCAGTTGATGATCAGTGCCGTAGCGGAATGAACCAGCAACTATTCCAGCAGCAGATGCTCTTTCAGCCACAACCCAGTACTGGAAAATACCCATACACTCTCACACTTTCATACACTATGGCCAATTTAGTTTATCACCTTTACCGCATATCTTTGGACTGTGGGGGAAACTGGAGCACCCGGAGGATAGCCACGCCAACACGGGGAGAACATGCAAACGCCAACTGATCCAGCTGGGACCTTCTTATCGATACCCACTGAGTCACCGTGCCACCCTTGTTTTGGAAACTATATTACTTAAATTATGTTGAAACCACCCAGCATATTTCAAAGCATACACTTCTAGTTTTTATGCCTTAAAAGCTTTCAGCGTGTCTATCTCCGCTAAAACTCTAGAGCCCTGCTTTCTGCCAAACTCCAAAATCTGGCTAAACGACCAACCTGGGAGCAACCCGCAGATGAACAAACCAGAAAGCTTCCCTCTTCCTCGCCTGCAATGCAAAACGCAGTCTTTCCTTCTTCCAGTCTTTTCCTTCTTCTAAATCTCCCTCCAAAAGTCGATAAAGTTGTGGTAAAGCAGGTTTAGCTATCGTATCAGTATCTGAATTCCCAAAAAAAAAATCTAATGAGGGAAGGTTTGGAGCACTAGACATTAGGATGGTACTAGTTAAGTTGCTAATATACAACTTTAAGTGCAATTTAAATGCTTAACTAGGTGAATTGGGTGGTAAACACTTTAATAACAGATAACAATAACACAATAACAGTACATGAATAATAATGTATTAGTATGTAAATTATACATTACTTTATTATGAACAAATGATGAGTTAATGCATGCGCTAATCATGACCTAACTTTAACTACAACATGATTCAAACATGAGTTTGTGTAAATAATGGCTACCTTAATTACTTGTTAGTACATGTTGTTAAATAAAGTATTAGTTAACATTTAAGTTTAAGCTAAATGTAACCAACATGAACAGATAATCTGTTAATGTATAATTATATCATGACTTTACTTGGAGGGGCACATCACTAACTCATCCTTAACCATTCATAAACTCCTGTGTTTAAACTGTTGATGTTGACAGAACACATTTCTATTGTTATTCAGTTTAAAAACAGAGACATGACGTGCATGTAGACGGACATGTATGAGGAGTTCATAAGTAGAAATAATGGGTTAATGATGATGTGCCCCTTCGAGTAAAGTCATAATAATTTATACATTAAAGGGCACCTAGGTTACCCTTTTTTCCAGATTTAATATAAGTCTTTTGTGTCCCCAGAATGTGTCTGTAAAGTTTCAGCTCAAAACACCCATCAGATTATTTATTATAGCTTTCACTAGATGGTGTTTTATAGGTCTCAATAGATTTTTGCTGTTTTTGTGTACTGCGCCTTTAAGGCTGTCCTCCCCGCCCACCGTTTCCACGTGCCTGCTGTGCCCTCGGCTGCCTCAGACAACAGACATAAAGGAAGCAGATCTCATGTAACGTTTGTGACAATTACTACAGTAAAAGCTTTATCAATGATTATTTGGTGCATTTGTTGTGTGGAGCTGCAGGATGAATCACACATGATGTCGTTACAAAGTTCACGCACACACACAGACACACACACAGCGCAGACACACACGCACATACATACAGCGTGCATGTTTAGCTTTGCACTGTCTTTGCACGCAAATGTGACAGGATACAGGTTAATATCCACTGCAGTATGGATATCTGTTATGTTAATGTACAAAATAAACCTGATTTAACATCCACAAACCGGGATTGAGGCGTCTTTGATTATTGTTCTGACACGCTGCTGTGTTGAAGTAAATGGCTGTAATTCATTACACACATGCACTGTTTTAAAACATTTTAAACTTGTCAAACTCACTCTTGATCACATTTGATGATGATTGATGATCCTGTAAGAGTTCTTACCAGGTCTAGAAAATGTGATCATATCACCCCAATTTTATCCTCTCAATACTACACTGGCTAGTTTCGTATTGAATATAAAATATTGCTTTTTACCTATAAAGCTTTAAATAATCTAGCTCCTGTTTATCGAACCAACCTCCTGTCTCGCTACAATCCAACCCGCTCTTTAGGATCTCAAAACTCAGGGCTTCTGGTAGTACCTAGAATAGCAAAGTCGAGTAAAGGAGGTCGAGCCTTCTCATTTATGGCCCCTAAACTCTGGAATAGCCTTCCTGATAATGTCCGAGGCTCAGACACACTCTCACAATTCAAAACTAGATTAAAGACCTATCTTTTTAGCAAAGCATACACTCAGTGCATTACTTAGCAGTATGACACATGATTGTGCCCCACGCAGGTTTTTGCATCTCGTTTATAAACACTATGAACAGCAGCTATGCTAATTGTTCTCTTTATTCTCTATTTCCACCTGGCGGTACTCATCCCGAGGCCCTCAGACTATGCAGCGCCACTGATGCGATCCAAAACCAGCGACGAGATGATCCCGAGGCTTTCACAATCCTGGACCAGGCCGTGTCTTGAGCAGTTGTGGTGGTCATGTAGGAGTGAAGAGCATGAGACTGATTCCTGTGACGCTCCAAGGACAGAGGAGCCTTCGCTGAGGTCCAGCATTCTCCAGCTTCAGGCGCCTAGACTGCAGCTCTGCACAAGACGTTTGGCCATAGGAGAAATGGTCGTGCCCAACTGAGCCTGGTTTCTCTCTAGTTTTTTTTTAATTCTTTACTTTCGCAAATTGGTGAAGTTTTTTCCTCGCCGCTGTCGCCACTGGCTTGCATGGTTCGGGATCTGTAGAGCTGCGCATCGATGGAATTGCTCTTCAGTGTTTGGACTCTCAGTAGTGATTATTAACCCACACTGAACTGAGCTAAACTGAACTGAACTGATCTGAAACTTTGAAAATCGAACTGACACTGTTTCCATTTACTATAATCTTGAATGTGAAGCTGCTTTGACACAATCTACATTGTATAAGCGCTATACAAATAAAGGTGAATTGAATTGAATGTTGTAGTTAATGAAGTTTATGAACAGTTAAGGATGAGGTATTGATGATGTACCCCTCCAAGTAAAGTCATGACATAATTATTAACAGCTTATCAGTTCATGTTGGTTACATTTAGCTTAAACATAAATGTTAACTAATACGTTAATTAACAACATGTACTAACAAGTCATTAGGGTAGTCGATATTTAAACATGAACTAATGTGACTCATGTTGTATTTAAAGTTAGTTCATGATTAGCGCATGCATTAACTCATCGTTAGTCCATAATAAAGTTATGTTAATTTACACATTAATACATCATTATTAATGTACTGTTATTGTAAAGTGTTACCAATTAGGTTAATTAGGCAAGTTAGGGTAATTAAGAAAGTCATTATGGTTTGTTCGGTAGACAATGGAAAATTGCTTAAGAGGGCGAATAATATTGACCTTAAAATGGTTTAAAAAAATTAAACTGCTTTTATTCTAGTTCAAATAAAGCAAATAAGACTTTCTCCAGAAGAAAAAAACATTATAGGAAATACTGTGAAAAATTCCTTGCTCTGTTGAACATCATTTGGGAAATATTTCACAAAAAAATTCACAGGAGGGCTAATAATTTTGACTGTGGAATGTTTGCATGTGATGTGTTTTCTAGAAAACTAGCATACAGTTGTGATATGAATGAAGAACTCCACTCTTACCAATGCTGTCAATCTGTAGGAACAAGAAGATCTCCTCCAAAAATGCACCTCACAGAAACATAAAGTATAAAGTCATCCTCTTTTTAGAAATAAAGCTCCAGGTAGGGTCATCCACAGGTGTGATAACACGCACACAAACATACACATACACACTCACGCACTCTCAGTGATCCTGTAGTATTGTGGAGTCTGTTCTCCTGTGTTAGGAGGAGCTGCTCCACTAAGTGTTGGGTTTCAGATGGGACGGGACGGCAGCCCTGCCCTATTCACGCACATAAAATAGGGCTCTGACAGACTGCGCCAATTATAGAGCAACTTTCCGGGATATTTTTGTCACTTTCGTTCTCGTCATCTCTCTTTCTTCTTCTCTCTGTTGTTTGTGGCTTTAAGGATGGGTTTTTTTCTCTCTGCAGGCTGGGGTGGGATGACTACAGGTTGCCGTGGGCTGATGGGTGGCTGTTAACCACAAGGTTAATGTCTATAGTTAGTGTTCGCTGTACTGTATGAGGCAATGTCAAATGAGTGAACGTACAATTTTCAGGAAAACCATTTGAGTCGTTCCCTCAAGTGGAATAAAACATGACATTTCTGCAACCTTTTTAGATTCTTGTATCAGTTTTACAGCATTACATGAGGCAGACAACATAGTTAGATGATACATTCATTACAAAGCACATGAAACAGGATAAAAATAAATAAATTTATTAATTTTTGATATTAAAAACAATAATATAACAATTTTAGTTGTGTTTTTGAAATTATTAGAGTGTTATACAATATATTATGGTATAAAGTATAGATATATTATAGAACTTGCATCACTTGTTAATGAAGTTATTACTACAACATCATACTTTGTTAACTAGTGAACTAATAATCTGTAATAAATACTGTAATATACTTCAGTTTTTACTATAGGAAGCTGTGCAGTATTGTTGTATAATAATATACCCTATAATCGTTGAGAACATTGTGTTGGGTGCGTGTACATCATTGTTGTTCAGCAATTATTTCCCTCTGATTTAGGTAATTGCTTTAGAATGCATTGAATGATGGACAAAATTGTGGATGGATGGATTGATGGATAGATGGATAAACAGGCAGACAGACAGACAGACAGCGAGACCGATTTATTTATTAATTAATTAAATTAATTAATTGATGAATGATAGAACAATAGAACGATAGATAGATAGATAGATAGATAGATAGATAGA
>CAIGQZ010000253.1:7806680-7817927 GCA_903798205.1 Danio tinwini
TTGATTGATTGATTGATTGATTGATTGATTGATTGATTGATTGATGGAAGATAGAACAATGAATAGAATGATAGATACCTCAATGGATGGATGGATGGATGGATGGATGGATGGATGGATGGATGGACGGACGGACGGATGGACTGACAGACAGACAGACAGACGGATTGATTAATTGATTGATGGAAGATAGAATAATAGAACTATAAAAAGAATGATAGAATGATAGATGGAACGATATATATATATAGACAGACAGACAGACAGAGAGACAGACAGACAGACAGACAGACAGACTGTTTGATTGATTGATTGATTGATTGATTGATTGATTGATTGATTGATTGATTGATTGATTGATTGATTGATTGATTGAATGATGGAATATAGGATTGATGAAAGATCAATAGATAGATAGAACAATAAAAAAACAATAGATAGAATGATTTTTACCTTCTGTTTTTCCTCTTTGAGTGTTTTGTTCACTGTAAAAATTGCAGTGTTCCACACAATTCAGTCATGTTGATTAAGGTAACTTAACAAATTTAAGTGGAATAAACATAAAACTTAAGTTGTCCCAAAAAACTACTTTTTAAATTGCTCATTTTAAATGAGTAGTTTGAACAAGCAGCAAAACAACTTTTTTGAGTGTTCTTTGAGTCTGAGCATGAAGATATCCTGTGTGTCTCTGAAGACTCCCAGCATTCTTTTCCTTTCCTTTTCCCCTCTGTCTTGCTTTTCATGTCTCATCTGGGCGTCCTGGCATAGAGTACTTTCACAGACTCTAAAACACTTATGAAAATCTAACAACCACACACTTTCCAAACCCCCTAAATCCCAGCTTTATGCCCAGTAAAACACATCAACAAGCGAGCCACACAGCAATAAACATCTGACAGTAAAAAAGCATGCAGGAAGTCACTGCTTGTGCTTCGTTGTCTTGAAAAGAAACAAAATCTATTTCCATCCTCCACCTCTCGGATGGAGGTCATACTAACTTTAGCACAGGGCAGAGTCCAGCACAGGACAACTGATGGCTCGGCACAGATGTGCAAGAGTCAAGTTTAAAGGTGCTTTGAACTTACAGGTCATTCAGATTCAGAGTTATGAAGATTTCAAAGTATTTATACGCTCAAATAAGATTTTTGCTGCTTGTTCAAACTACTTAATTAAAATGAGCTGAAACAACACAATTCTTGAGATTTAATTGGGACAACTTAATTTTTTTGTGTTCAATCTACCTACATTTGTTAAAAGTGTTAACTTATTGATTTGTGTTAGGACAACATAAATGAATGTTTGGAACCCTGCATTTTTACAGTGTATGCTTAAAAAAGACTTTTGCTGCTTGTTCAAACTACTTATTTAAAATAAGTTGAAACGACACAATTCTTAGGGTTTTTTGAGACACCTTAATTGTTTTATGTTCAATCAACTTAAATTTAAACATAAAACAATTTAGTCCTGCCAAAAAGCATTTTATCTTGAACAAACAGCAAATGTCATTTTTTGAGTGGTTTATTTACCTTTTTATTTATTTGAATATAATAATAATAATAATAATAATAATAATAATAATAATAATAATAATAATAATAATAATAATAATAATTTTATTATTTTTATTAATGTATTGTTATTATAGTATTATTATTACATTATGTTACAAATTATTAGTAGTATAATTATTACAGTGTAAATTTTACAACCTTGCCTCATTGCGAATATGTAAGGTCTACATTTCTGGTGACAGCAAAATACGTAACTGGAAGCACATCAGCTTGTAGTTTTTGCAAATCCACCCAAGACCGCTGTGTATGCTTTTTGATGATCTCAAATTTCTCTCGCATTTCCTCTTCTCACATAAATGCACTAGAGGGCGCAATATACACTTCAGCTGACCAGGGGTGCGTTTCTGAAATCCATCGTTAGGCAACCAAGGTCTCAAATTCTGTTACAAATACAGTTTGTTGATTTAGCGTTTCTCAAATCCATCACTCCAACGAACATTCGCAAACTGCGTGGCAAACTTGTACCCTTACAACTACACCTCTAGAGCTGTAGTTAGAAACATAGTTCCTGGTTGTGTTCTATTATATCTTCACACAAACACACAATGTTGCTGAGTCTTGTATCCTGAATAAGTGAACATTGCGACGTGTTTCTCCTTGCCTTGCTTTCCTGTGTTTAGACCTTTGCTTTGTTTTGTGTGATTATCCCTGTGTGCCGCCTGCCTTGTGACCATCTGATATTACGACTACGACTCTGGATTGCCCGAATACATCTGTTTGTTCCTGTTTTGATCTCTGCTTGCCTGACCCTTCTAATAAAGACCTGCATATGGATCCTCACTACGTTGAAGCGTCAATCCTTATTACAGAAGACTCAGCCACATTGTGTGTTTGTGTGCTCACTTTATAGTCCATGTATCAGTTAATGAGTGGCTTCATCAGGTGTGTGCGTGTGGCATGACTGAATATGTAGTCCATGTGAACCAGCAGGTTTGTAGTCCTTGTGACTGTGTGCGTGTTTACCAGCGATCTCTGGCTGTAGATCGCTGGTGATCGTGACACTCAGACGCTGCTACATTTTATTGAGCTGCAGCATGCAAATGAAAAGGAACTAAATGATCATTAGCATTTTATTGCCTGCCATAAAAGTAAAGTATTGCCAAATTTGTTGCTTACAATGTGGATGTCTATCATACCTTGCAAGACTCCCGTTTTTCCTGTGAGTCTCCAGTATATTACAGCCATCTCCCGGTTTTGTTATTTGTTTTTGGAAGCTCCCATAATTTGCATACCTATCAACATTGGGATGTGAAAAAAAGGGAAAACAGTCAGACAGTCACGCACTGCTACATGAACTGACTGTTTTGAGGATGCATGGGAGGGATGTTAGTGGTTGTATGGGCAACGTAGGGAATTCTGCCATTTTTTATATTTATTTCATAGTGTTTTCATGCCTTAATTAAATGAAAGCATAGAACATTCTGATATTTTAGAGCAAGGGGTGTCCCCTGGTGGTCTGGTGGTATGGTTGTGTATGGCAGGACCGGATCTTTATGCTGATTGCCACCCTTCATATAAAGATTAAAAATACGGGAGAAATATGGGAAAATATCTTTACGGGACGATAGCGGGATAGAATTGTAAAAACGGGAGAGGTGACAGGTATTTGTATGGCCCAATCTAGTTTTGAAAATCACTTTTTGTTTACTTTAAGTACTTTAAGTCTACTTTAAGATCTTGTATAAAGCTCATCATCTCACGCAATAGGCAAAATATTCAAGTTTCAAAGCAATTTTTGCCTCAATCTGGCAACATACAATACAACAAAGCAATGTTTCTCCCATTTCTCCTGAAATTTCAAATATCAATGTGATATAAATATTGATATTTCATTAGTTTGCCCCCCCCCCCCAAAAAAAAAATATAAATATATATATATATATATGAAGGTCATTGTACATATTATATGATTATTATCAATCAATATGAAAGGATTATTATCAATCAACCACACTATAAAAAAAAAATATGATCAGTTAGTCCTGACAGCATGTTTTTAGTTCATTGTAACTTATTAAACTAAGTTAATCATGTTCTAACTTAATTTTAAAAGTTACGCAAGCTGTTTTAAGTCAGTTTGACGTAATATAAGTTCAATGGACTCAAGGTAAATTTGATTCAGCTTAAAAATTTAAGGCAACCAGAATTTTTTTTTTACAGTGCAGTGATTCTGCATGTACAGTAGATACATATTGTGTAATGATACAAAGAATTATACACAAACTTCTATAATAAAAGTCACCAGCGTGTGATATAAAACAGACTGATATTTAAGAGCAAGGGGTGTTCCCTGGTGGTCCAGTCATATGGTTGTGTATGGCAGGACCGGCTCTTTAATTTTTATTGCCACCCTTCATACAAAGATTGAAAATACAGGAGAAGTACAGGAAAATATCTTTACAGGATGATAGCGGGATAGATTTGTAAAATACGGGAGAATCCCGGGAAAAAAGGAAGGGTTGACAGGCATTTGTATGGCCCAATCTAGTTTTGAAAATCATTTTTTGTTTATGTTTGTCAAGTTAGCAGATCTTGTATGAAGCTCATCATCTCACACAAATGGCGAAATATTCAAGTTTCAAAGCATTTTTTTACCTCAATCTGGCAACATACAGTACAACAAAGCATTGTTTCTCCCATTTCTCCTGAAATTTCAAATATTAATGTGACATAAATATTGATATTTCATTTTTATCTAGTTTTGGCCCCCCAAAAATATTTGAAGGTCATTGTAGATATTATGCGATTATTATCAATCAATATGAATGGATTATTATCAATCAACAACACTGTAAAAATTATATGATCAGCATGTTTTTAGGTCATTGTAACTTATTAAACTAAGTTAATCATGCTCTAACTTAATTTTATAAGTTACGCAAGCTGTTTTAAGTCAGTTTAACATAATATAAGTTCAATGGACTCAAGGTTAATTCGATTCAGCTAAAATTTTAAGACAACCAGGATTTTTTTTTTACAGTGCAGTGATTCTGCATATACAGTAGATACATATTGTGTAATGATACAAAGAATTATACAAAAACTTCCATAATAAAATTCACTTTGGTATTTTAATATTTATATATGTCAATGTATATAATTAATGGAAGAACAGCCAAAAAAAGAACAGATCTTACCGGCAGTTACTGTAATTAATCACAGCGAATTAAAACATTGACGTGCTCCTCTTTTGCAAATGAGGCATTAATTATAGCATTATTTATGAGGCATCATTATTATTGTAGGTCATATTTCTATTTGCACTTAATATTCTTTCAATGTAGGGTTGAAGTCAGAATTATTAGCCCTCCTGAATATTGTGTCCCCAATTTCTGTTTAACGATGAGAAGATTCTTTCAACACATTTCTTAGCATATTTTTAACAACTCATTTCTGATAACTGATTTATTTTATTTTTGCCATGATGATAGTGCGAGACGCAGTGGTGCAGTAGGTAGTGCTTTCACCTCACAACAAGAAAGTCTCTGATTCGAGCCTCGGCTGGGTCAGTTGGCGTTTCTGTGTGGAGTTTGTATGTTCTCCCTGCATCACGTGGGTTTCTCCGGATGCTCCGGTTTCCCCCACAGTCCAAAGACATGCAGTGCAAGTGAACTGGGTAGGCTAACTTGTCCGTAGTGTAGGAGTGAGAATGAGTGTGTATGGATGTTTCCCAGAGATGGGTTGCAGCTGGAAGGGCATCGGCTGCGTAAAACATGTGCAGGATAAGTTGGCGGTTCATTCTGCTGTGGCGACCCCTGATTAATTAAGGGACTAATCCGAAAAAAGAAAATGAATGAATGAATGATGACAGTACATAATGTTTGACTAGATATTTTTTAAGATAATAGTATTCAGCTTAAAGTGACAATTTATGGGTTAATTAGGCAAGTTAGGGTTATACACATAGTTAGCCCTGTATAATATTTTTATTGGTGCTGTCAAAAGAATTATCGCATTCAAAAAAAGGTTTGTACACATGGATGTATTGAATGAATGTTTATTACATGCCGCCTTTTCTTCCATTTTCTTGAACTTTCCCTCCTTTATGAGCAAAAACTTTGGAAGTCTATAAAAGCTGTTCGGCATTTCTTATTTTGGCCGATTTAAACAATCATAAACAACATAAAACAGAAATATTTTGATGTTCTTATAGTGATTCCCATGTAGAAGAATCACTTCCTGCACTCCAACAGTATTGTGCGTCATCAGTGAAAACAACCTATTCCCAAAAATAGCAGTGTTGGGAAAAGTTACTTTTGAAAAGTAATCCATTACAATTTGTAGTTACTCCCCCCAAAAAAGTAACTAGTTGCATTACTTGAGTTATTTTTTATGGTAATGCGTTTTCAGGGTTTTTCTTCTTCCTTTTTAATAGAGGAGCTCTGCAATTAACAATGCACTGTCTAATGCCGAGTTCAGATTGCATGACTTTAGTCCTGATTTTGACTCTCCGACAGGTTTTGAGAAATCGCCGACAAATGCCTGAAATCACAGTCAAATCGATGCTCGTGCACACAAGTGACAATCACACAGTGTAAACTATCAATGACACTTTATGAGAGAATTGCTAATGAGTCGCCGATGCCCGTGAGATTTTTGGCGTGCTAAATATCTGGAGCTGTCGGCGATGCAAATCATGCCTTGTGAATGTGTTCTGACTGAAAATAACATCCACAATCACTTACAGCAAATGAGAGAGCAGCATTCACTAGCGTGGTTACCTGCAGGCTTGCTGGAGGCTGAGGGAGAAGTTGAAAGCGCTCCTTTTCAGATTATTTAGACCCAAAAAATGGAGGAAAAACGAGTGTAAAATTGGCACGAGCACTGTTTTTGTTTGACGTGTCATCTGATCAATATTACGATCAGGTCGAAAAGTAAAAAAAAGTTAAGGAGAGATTGTTAATTCTCTTCAAAAGCCAGGTGAGCAACACAAGTTTCTAAAGCTAAAGCCCTCAGTTTACATTATGTAGTTAATAACGAAAGATGTATTATGTGACCTCGCGTTGTTTCCATGTCACTTCTCACGTTTGTTTGGCTGTGAGACGTAGTTTGGACAATGCTGTCTGTTATTCTTCCTATTTTAAAGTCATGCAGTGTGAACTCTCCTGTCGCCGATCCATCCTACAGTGTGAACACAGCACTGACAGAACGCTAACCCAGATAGTCATGCAGTGTGGAAACATCCATGACACGACTACTTTGAAAATCATGCAGTCTGAACTCGGCATAACCTACACCTCCATTTACCTTTTAAAAACACATCTAAAAAAATAATGATTGAGGATAATGTTATCTTCTTTCTAACCTCAGAGCTATACATGCCATATATACAGTACAGAATCATGAACACATTCTCTCATTGAGTGCGTGATTCAATGTGACCATTAATTTTGATTCAGAAATTAATTAAAATAAAAAGTAACTCATATTACATTTTTTAAAAACGTAACTCAAATATTATTGCTTAATTTTTTTAAGTAATGCATTACTTGTTACTTCGAAAAATTATATTATTACATAACTCGCAATACTTGTAATCTGTTACCCCCAACACTGAAAATAGGTCCCTTTAATTCATTGAGATAACTCAATTAGAATGCAATCTACTGCGCATAATCCTTAAAAAATATACTCGCATGCCAGTAATTGAATGAGGAATGTTGTTCTGTTTTCTACATTACTCTGCAGCTTCATTTTTCCCAAGAGGGAAAAACTCCTCTATAAACATGCTCTACTGTCATGTTCAACTCTCAAACCTCAACACCATGTTCTGCTCTTCCTCTCGGGGTCAAAAAGTCAAAGTATGGCTTCCTGAATGTCATTAACAGCCCTCCTTCTCCCGAATTTACCCACCACCTCCGTCCCACAGAGCCCGGGCTCCAGTGGGTTCTTCCACGATGCCTTTTTCAGCACACAGCTGGCATCTTGTAGGGCTTTTTCGGTGGCGCACTGACCCTTGCCAGGGCTCTCATCAGCAGATAATCCACCTGATGATGAGCTGGATTTGCTGTGATCCTCCTCAAGCCGTTGGGTTCTTCTCAGTCTCAGACGCCGCTTTACTGCATCCTGGTCCTTCAACGGAGCAGCTGATTGGCTGTTGTCGTGCTCCGATTGGCAGATTTTCTGGGGAGCACATGCTGACTGGACTGTTCCATTGCCTTTTGATTAAACGAGAAATATTAAACCACATATTAAAAGCTGTGTTGATTTATTACTATTACACTGTAAAAAATGCTGGGTTACACACAATTAATTCATGTTGTCCCTACACAAATCTATTAAGTTAACTTAATCGTTTTTATTAATTTAATTGGATTAAACATAAAACTATTAAGTTGTCCCAAAAGAACACTTAAGAATTGTGTTGTTTCAATTCATTTTCAATAAGGAGTTTGAACAAGCAGCAAAGGTCATTTTTAAGTGTATCAATTAGCAGCTAGTTGGCTTCACTTAAATAAGTGAGGAAACCTGTTGCTTTTGAAGCAGTTAGTTGAATTTAGTTAAATGGCGAGTAAATCCATTGCCTTAAATTAAGTAAATGATGTATGTGCATAATTATACAAATTAAGTTAAGTCAACCTAACAGTTCTACAGATGTGGCTACTGAGAATGCGCGGAACGTTACCACACGTGATGCTGCAGTGTTACACTGTACCACACCAAATGCTCTAACATAATAAAGACATGACCAGCAGGGGGCAGTTATGTAATATAGGGAACATACTGAACTGATATAGCAGCACACACATGGAGAAGCGCAAAGGAAATTAAATAGTCATTATTGTGTTGTCAATAGTATCTTTAACGGAAAAGGTGGACCTTGTTGCTGCGGCACAATGCGTGACTGCATGTGACAAATTGCAAAATTCCATGTGAAGAAACAGCCTGAACTCACGAGAAAACGTATGTATTTTACGTTTTGTCAGTTTAGTGGCTAATTCGTACGAATTTGTACGAGTTCAGTCGTATGATGTACGATGTACGATTTAAAAAGGAGGCGTGGCACCCAACCCCGCCCCTAATCCAACCGTCATTGGGTGATGAGCAAATCGTAGTAAATTGTACTAATTAGATCGTACACATTCATACGAGTAAGCCACTAAATCAAAAAGTTACGAATTGGCGTGAGATTGCATTGGAAGAAACACACATTTCCATTGGCCATAAATATATATATATATGTGTGTGTGTGTGTGTGTGTGTGTGTGTGTGTATAAAGCAGCGTTTTCATCCAACGAGTCAAAGCGAACAAAATCGTCACTTCCTGACTAACTGACGACAAATATCAACAGTCAAAACGGAATTTGCTGTGGAAGGAGAAGCTGCGTGAATCTTTTCTTCATTTAATAAATGACTTGTGAATCAGAAGGCAATCCTGACACGCAGTGAACGTGCGGTGACATTTGAAGGTGTGAGATGTAGAGCACAGAAGCTCTTGAGAGCTCTGGAGGTCATTAATAATGTAATAACACTAATACTGAAACGGTTAAGGCGTTTTAGAATGACCAAAACAACATTTCAGATGTCTTAAAGTGTGCTCAGCCTGCTGGTTTATCCATGCGCACACATTTTTACCATTACATGAACCCCAAAATCACATGACTTTTTTGATTACACATACTGGAATTTGTTCGGTAAAAGTGTTTCCATCGCAGTTTATGTGCATTTTTTCTTATCGAATAAAAAACTTATCCTACTCAGTTATTCGCATATGTTTTTTTATGCACATTTACAAAATTGATGCACATTTTGGCATTTCCATCAACCAATTTTTATGTGCATATCCAAAATGCGCCTAAAAATAGGATAGAAACTTAGCTAGTAAGGGGTGGGTCTTTCCAACCACCTGAACCCCCCGTGGCTACAGGCCTGATTTTGGAGCACACTAGTTTAGATATCCTAAAAACTAACATACTGATACTAATGTCTAAAAAACTTTATTTTAATTTCATGGAAGCTTTAACCTAAAATAACAATGGGAAGTTGCTGCAACATATAAATACATTCTCTGTGATTATTATCAAAGACTGTAGAATACACAAGATGGGAAAATGTGGGGAAAATAGGGAGAAGTGTAACAGTCAATATGGTGAATGAGGCCCCGCCTTCTAGTACAAGAGCCAATCAGCGATATCTATAAGGTGAATAAAGCCCATCAGTGATCAATATAGAGTGACAACTCTCCGGTGGAGGGGCTTGGACTAGAAGTGAGTTTCTGCAGATTTTGTGATACGAAAAATTTTGAAATGAAACTAAATAGACAGTTGTTGTTTAATTTTATTGGTTATTCATATTATGTAATGTAATCATAATCTTGGAAGTAATTTTGGAGAATTTGATGTTTTCCCATTCAAACAGCATGCCTGAGCATACTGCCCGAGAGGGGTTTCAAAGATGGCAGCTGAGTGAAATGACTTGCCTTAAAGGGACTTTGTTATACCTCCGTGAAGTTGGCACCTATAAAAACAAATAAACCCCAAAACTATGCCATTTGTTTGTGCTGATTTGGGGACAAAAACGAATGTTTGTGCTGGTTTGGGGTCTGAGATATTAAGCATTATTTTTTGGACCGTGTGACGTCACTTTCCACCCCATGTTGCTCAAATGACTTCAAATCAGCACAGGTCGTTTGTGCCCGATTTGTGCTGGTTTGTTGCTGTTAAAACAAACACTGTATCTGTTTTCCTCCTTTAGATATAAGCAAAATAATTTGGGAGCCATGACGTCACTCTCCACCCCATTTCCTCTAAATCGCGCCAAACTGTTGTCATTCGTTTGTGCTCGATTTGTGCTGGTTTGTGCGGTTAAAACATACACTTTATCTATTTTCGTTGTTTAGATATAATTAAAATATTTCAGGAGTCGTGACGTCACTCTCCACCCCAGGTTGTCTAAATCACACCAAACTGGTGTCATTCGTTTGTGCTGGTTTGTGCCGTTAAAATAAACACTGTATCTTTGTTTATTGTTTAGATATTGCCTTATCAAAATATTTCGGGAGCCGTGACGTCACTCTCCACCTCATTAGAGTGTTGTAATGATGTGCTGAGTAAACTCTTCTCAGATTACCTTCCACTGGCCCCGCCTCCTTCCTCACAGGCCTATCAGAACCAATCTTTACTTGATTGACAGGTAACAGTGGTTTATGCGGCTCTGTGATGGTACTAAGTGGGAAACGCTCCGGCGACTTGTTATCCGTCTCATCCCCCCAACAAACTTTCGCTTTTTCCGGAAACACCCCTTCAGGCTTACAACCCGCAGTTTTGCCCTCCTGAGCGCTTTTCATTTTCTGCCGCTGAGCCTCTCTGACCTCCAGGGGGAGCTGTAGTGGAGCGAGTTTCACAGGGCGCCGCAGAGGCAGGTTTTCAGCCTCTTTTTCTCTCTCTGGAGCTCGACTAGTGTTATTACCATGTTCTTGAATGGAGGAGGAGGAGAAAGAAGAAGAGGAGGAGGAGGAGGAGGAGAAGGAGAGGGACAGACGTAAAGACTCCTCCGCGTGTGTCGGTAACAGATGGAGGGCAGGTGTTCGTGAGAGGCGGCCTTTTCTGGACACCAGCTGAATCCCGCAGCCGCCCATATGGAGCATCGCGCTTTTCCCCTGGCAGGTCAAACTCTCCTGCATCTGTAACACACACACACACACACACACACACACACACACACACACACACACACA